>JZKD02S2362777.1:254795-270323 GCA_000966675.3 Picea glauca | reverse complement strand
CAACCTGAAGGAAGATACAACTCCTTAAATTCTATGGCTCCAAACAGAAGGAGGATATAATCCCCTGATTCTCAAGATCCAACCTGAAGGAAGCTCCAACTCCCTGTGTTATCCGAGACCAATCGAAACAAGGCTACAACCCCCTTTTCTTGCCCCATCCTGCCACTTTGAAATATAAGTATAGAACAATTTATCACTACCACAATCACTGTCATTGTCACATCAACATGTAACCTATCAACCTGTCACTCTATCCAACCTGTCATTTCCACTGTACCATCAACCTATAATTGTCATTGCACCATCAACCTATAACTGTCACTGTACCATCAACCTATAATTGTCATTGCACCATCAACTTGTAACTGTCATTGTACCATCAACCTATCACTTTCGACCTGTCATTGTTACCCTATCACTTTAACATTTCCCTGTGACCGATACTCAACATCAATGAGACCAGATTCTCAAGCATCACCAACATATGCATCTACCAAGCATGTACCAACATCACGAACATGTGCCTCTACCAAGAATTTACCAGCATGAAAACCTTATTCCTCTACCAAGAATATACCAATATCACCAACATACCATCACAAGATATGTGTCTCAATCATGTACCTGAACATTAATGATATGCAACCAACCATATACCTCAAGCATATACCAAGCCATGTACAATGTATCAACCATATGCATCAACACTTGTACCATACCATGTATCAACCATGTAATATATAAGGTACATCAACCGTGTATTGTCTCATGCATAAACCATGTACCATATCATAAGATATCATCAATGAAGTGACTCAAGCATAACCATGATATCCACAATACCAAGATACCAATATAGCCAAGATGTGCTACTAATCAATGTACCATAACATCACTAAGGAGTACCAACATATACCTACATCACAAAGACATGCACCTCATATGTGTACCAAGAATATTCCTCACACCATGCACCAAAAATGTGCCTCATACATATACCAATGCCTCAGCAAGATACCAAAAGAATGACCATCACATCATCAACATATAACCAAGATGTACCTCAAACCATGTGCCAAAAGTATAAACCACATGCTAATATATCCAACAAATGCACCAACAATATACCTCAACCAACATGTACCATACATTCAAGATGATCCTCAAGGAATATACAAAAACTCACAAATATATCCATGAAGCATGCTCCTCAAGATCACAAAAGTGTACCATGCAAAATCACTACCATGAAATTCCTCAAGCATGTACCAACACAAGAGTTACCTCAACCATGCACCAACATCATCCAGAAATATACCTCATTCAAGTGCCAACACCATACATGTAAGGTCTCAATCATGTGAAAATGTGATGTGAGTGGGAAATCCTGCTCACGGACTTAGCATTTAAGGGCTCTAATCATGAATGCAAAAAATGACCGTTTAAAGGCCTTTACTCTTTCCTATCCTCCCAACACAAAACCCCACATTCATGCAATACAAAGGTGCAAACAATATTAGGTAACTCTAACTTAAATCCTTCGTTTGATGTCGATCCCTTTTCTTTCACTTGCTCCTTGAATGCAAGCCTCCTCCCAAAGATGACCTGCATTCACACATGGACAAACAGAGAGCTGCAAACATGCATTTCATATACTAATTGTCGGGTTAGATGTGACAATATCATAAAATAAATACACAATTTGAACACATGATATGGTGGGATGAAAAAAGTATTCCTTTTTGTATTAATCTTCACAAGAGTAAACTTTACAATATGTGGCTGGCACTACTCCTTGAACCTGGTCCTGGGCTCCTCTTCACAATGCATGAACTACTCAACCTCACAATACAATTGCAGGAAATTGGAGAAAAAGAGGGATAAATTTGGGCAGAGTTTCTATACTCTCCTTCTTTCTTCTTTTCAAATGGGACCCCTACCCCTTCTTTTCTAGGTAGTTATCTGGTTGAATGACTGGCCATAGGCAATCAAACGGTTTTATCAATTTCCCGAAATTCTGTTTCCTGTCTACAACTTTCCATTTTTCATGCTTTTCTCACTATATGAGTGTTGTAGAAGGCCTGCAAGCGTATGGATGTGTGCATATGCAGGATGTATAAGGGCAGGGTGTGTGTGGATCAAAAAAGAGGGATTTTTAGAAGAGCTTGGCTCAAGAAAATGGCAACTATTAGGGCCAAAGGCCAAGTATGCAGGCTGGTTGCAAATTAGGTTTATAACAAATGCCCCCTAAAGTGTGAGGTTAGAAGAGCATATGATGGCCAAAATACTTTACCAATATTCATCAATGTGCCAAGTGAGTGAGCCCAGGGACCAGTATGCGGGAGCTGCCATCTGTAAAATAACAATTTGTCTCACCGAGGCGGGCATACCCATGCTCGGGATAAAAACTAAAATCATGGCTTCCAATCAAATACACTGCAGATCCATGTCATATAAATATATAAAGTGTAGCCGTGAGAAATACATAACGGATCTACATCTCAAAATCAAAAGATATGCATGTATAGTATCCATCTTCAAGAAGCTAAGTGTCGTCTGATGGCTAGAGATGATGCTTTTAGAGCTTGAGCAATAACTTCAAGATCTTCAAAACTTGGGTAAGAGTGTAATATGAGTGTACGAATTCACTACCCAGAGGTCTTCGACAACTCATTGTGAATAGACAAGAGGATCCTGATGATCAAACAAAAAACTTCATTGATTTTGAACAAGGATTTTGACTAGTGTTTTAGGATGGCCAGGCATGAGGGAAAGAGACAAACAGTAGAAAGGCTGACACGAGCTTGGTAAAAAATTCCCTTGGACAGTAGCATGACAAATGATGAGACTCAGGCAACATGATATTGACATAATTTGATGATGCAAGAGGCAACGTCAACTCTCCATATGTTCGGAGGAATAACCAAACAGAGGAGGACATGACTCTATGAGAACAAATTCCTAAGGTCATACCATATCCCAGATCTTTGACGAACAAACGAAAATATGTGCTTTGTCCAAGGGTGACTCATTGTGCTGCTAACAAAAATAAAATACTTTTCCCTTCCTCTTTTTGGGATATATTTGATTTTTTTGTCTTTTTTCAATATTTTTGAAAAGCTTTGAAAAAATAATAAAAGAGTTTTTATGTTACAAAGGAGGAATGAGTGTTGCAATGATACTAGTTCCAGGTTCAAGGAACACACTGATGCTCAGAGAAAAGGGACATATGTAGAAAAAGGGACACTCGGAAAAAACCTCCATGGGCCAAAGGTGTCAAGATGCAGAAGCAAAGTGCTACAGGGTTTGCGTATAAGGCATGCTTCAGATGGTTTAGTTGAGAGCAACATGGAGCCGGCATTAGGCCAAAGACGTAGGTATGCAAATGCGATTAATAAGACACACAATGGTAACATCCTTCGATGTAAGTTTAACGAGCCCAAAGAAGGTAAGATCGACAGTTTTTCATGTTTAGAGAGTTTGAAAAAGCGTAAAAGAAGACTCCATTGGGGTACCTTTTTTAAAAATAGTCTAGTTGGTTTGAAAAAGGGGTAAATTAGCACCGAAAAGACAACTATTCAAAACCATTTTAATGAGTGTGAAAAAGACAAGATCACTTGGAAATCTTTTCATTTTTAAGGAGTCTGAAAAGAGCTTAACTATGGACTCCGTAAAGGATGTTCTTCTTGGCCATTTAACGAGTGTGAAGAAACAAGGTCACTAGGTGATCTTTTCAATTTTAGGGAGTCTGAAAAGAGCTTAACTATGGACTGTGTAAAGGATGTTCTTCTTGGCCATTTAATGAGTGTGAAGAAACAAGGTCACTCGACGATCTTTTCAATTTTAGGGAGTCCGAAAAGAGCTTAAATATGGACTCCGTGGGGGTTACTTTTTCATAAATTTAGTCCCTCAGGCCCGAAAAAGGGGTAAAATTATACTTGGGGATACTCTTCTAGGGAACCGAAGCTCCTAGAGTATACCTTTGTTCGTAGAGTTGACCATCTGGACCAAAAAAGGGGTAAACTACCGCCGAACATATGTGCCTTCAAATTTTAGTTTAGCGAGCGTGAAGGACAACAAGATTGCTCAAAAATATTTTCATGTTTAGAAAGTCTAAAAAGGGCTTAAAAGAAGACTCGTTTAAAATTTTGGGTGTCCCGAGGGTGAGGTCAAGAGTGATAAAGAATCATGCAGATGAGGCTCAAACTTGTAATTAGGACAAGACTTAACAAGGACTCCTGAGCCTATAGTCATTACCAACAGCATGGATGTCGAAAATGCAAGCAAGATATAACTAGGGAATCCATGAAGGGGAATGCTCTACCACGACATTACGACACTTATAAAGAAGCAAATATGGTTCTATGTCGCAACTTAGTGGGTTCGATCCTATGGCAAAGTGATAAAGACAACAAGATACAAAAAGTGGGGGTGGAAACCTAACTTAAATGCTCAAGTGGAAAAAATGATATTTTTACCAAAGGACCTTCAAAAATGACCCAAATCTCCCAAAAGCTTCCCGATACCCGAAGTGACCTCTATCGTAACCTTCTCAAAGAAACTCCTGAACCATACTAAATAATTTTCAGTTTAGAAAAAAAGACAAGGGGGTCCAAAAAATGACAAAAAGGGACCAAAAAGTCTATAAATAGAAGTTGGCAGCTCATTATCACCATTGTTGATTTGGGAAATTGAATTTGGAGAAAAAAACACCCCTTTGATAAAAGTGCTGATTTCGAGAGCTTCAGTGGACAAAACAAACTTTCGATTGGACCAAGTAAGTACAAATTCACTCCTCTTGCATTTCAATTTTTAATTTATGCATTTTATTTCATTTTTTGGGGGGTGTCGACCTTTTAAAAGGGTCGACCCTAGGCATATGTGGGCTATATTGGGACAACACACGTATGCACACGTGCAAAAGAATTATTGTACACGTGCATACACGACTGTCACCACTACAACCCGCGTATGCCCCTAATTTTGTGAAAAAAAATTAAAAGCAAGATCTAATTCCCCTCCTGAACTGGCACTTGCAGGATGTATTTTCACTGGAGGGAAAGAGAGCATGAAGACATTGAAACTTTGGTCGATGAGGACCCTGGTGTGACTGTTGCATTGGATCAATGCGGGCTACTGAAATTCTACCAGTGTCTATTCATGCAAGCACAACCGAGGCTACTGAATGCCTTGATAGATTATTGGCACCCGGATGCAGAGGCCTTCATGCTTGAAGGTGAGTCGTTGACTCTAATGACAGAGGACATATAATTCTTGACTGGCCTCTCGAGGAGAGGGGAACCAGTCAAATTTCACACATTTCCTTCAGGGCCTCATAACATAGCGGAGCTGATTGGGCTCCATTGTGAGGAATGGACTGAAAAAGTGGGCACACAAGTGCCGATCAACAAGATATCTAACCTATCACTGAAAGTGATAGTACTTCTGATTGGGTGGATCAATGGATCCATTGCACTTCACCAAGCGTCTCGGGTGCATATGCATTGTATAGTGCAGTGCTTGAATGCACACGTGTTTGATTGGAGCACGACATTACTTGAATGCATGAAAAGACAGTTGATTGAGTGCCACATGTGGAGGCACATAAACTTTGGGTTTGGGACCATACTTTGTGCATTCTTATTTGAGAGGGTACCTATTATTATCCCTCAAGAGATAGTACGAGGGCACATAGCCACATTTCTATCCGTATGTAGATGGGTGACATTGCTGCCGCGACAGGGTGGTGGAAGGACTGTGGAGGCCTTCGATGACAAGTTCTTCGACTGGTGGTCTCGCCAGATTCCAGCGATAGAAGACTACCCATATGATGGTATCGAATTTTCTAGAGACCCGGATATGGTTGTTCCTCCGGGAGAAGTGCGAGGAGAGTTGGGTAAGTTTGTAATTTTCACAGTTTTTTTATTTTTATTTGCTTTTATATATATCATTTTTTTTGTCTGTTTACTAGAGTATCTGACAAATATTTGTTTCTTATGTGCAAACATGGGACCAGTGCGCCCAACTGATTTTGTGAGACCAGACGACGTCCTCTTCCAGAGGTAGGAGCATCCAGAGCCGTCGGACTGGCAGGAGCAGCAGGGGGGCCTTCACTTGGGGAGGCCGAGAGAGTTTTGAGGTGGGTGGAGCAGAACCTTACCGCTCTTACTCGTGATGTGCCTATGGAAGAGATTGAGGATCTGCCACCCTCTATGAAGCCTCACGTAGTTGGGGTGCCATGGAATTGGGTCCAACTTTTTCGGTGTTTGGAAAATGTCGTTGTACACTATATCCAGGCCAACAGGCCCCACCCTTAGCTAGGTTGGATTGTTTATGTGCCGTGAGCACTTTTGTACATTTTTGAGGGCATAAGCCCCTTGAATCCTATTGTGTATATTTTTGAGGTGTTCGCGCCCACACTGTACTCTGATACATTTTTTGACACACACACACACACACACACACACACACACACACACACATATATATGGATCTTTTTTGTCTTTTTATGCTTTATGGATTATGTTACAAATGTATTTACATGTGCATGTGTGTTTTTTGTCTTTACATGTGTGCAAAATGGCAATCTAATATTTGATTAGCTAGAGTATCAGTGATGTGATTTAATCTTCTAGGAAGATGAATGTAAGTAATGTAATCAAGACTTCGTTCTAAGAGACATACCCTAAGGAACCGTTGGTATTGGGTAGGGTCGCAAATGCGGTAAACACCATTTAATTGAGACACAACTAGTTGAGCATCTAAGTAGACCCAGAGGCAAGAGATACCATGTGACAAAGCATCATGAAGCAAATCTATGACTGCACTGTATTCAACAACGTTATTTGTAGCATTACCTAAACAGATACCTCCTGAGGATAACAACTGGCCTTGAGGTGTAAAAATCACCCAAGCTGCGGAGGCAAGCCTTTGAGTGTGTCGGCTAGCACCGTCTTTAAACCCCATGAAAACCTCTGGTTCACTTGACATATACCACCATGAAAAGAATGTCATAAATAACGATAATTGCATAAACACAAAAGACAAAAAGTAAGAAAAACAAAGGTACAAAGACTATACATATGTTACAAGAAGTCACTAAAGCTAACACATCTATGAGTAATACTTCTTGAGGTAGAGCCCATTTCTAGGCTCAGCCAAAGTGTTTCCCTCAAAGTCAACCAAACGATAAGAACCTTTTTTAAGAACCTCTTTAACAATGAAGGGTCCGAACCACATGGGTTTGAACTTTCCTGCCCCTAAGAAATCCTTATCTTGGTCATAGACTAATACAAGGTTGCCTTCAGAGAAAATTCGAGGGTGAACGGACCGATCATACTGACACTTAACTTTTTGTTTGTGATCCTCGTTGGCCAAGGTTGCGTCTCGACGCTACTCATTGAGTTGTTCGAGATGTAATAATCGCTCTTCAAGCAGTGAAGTGTCTGGCAATAACTGTACTGCCAATTTTAAAGAGGGGATCTAACATTCCATGGGTAAAACTGCTTCCAGCCCGTAAACGAGTTGAAAAGGTGAGAAACTGGTTGCAGTCTTAACAGATTTTCTATAGGCCCATAATGTAGAGTACAACATCAAATGCCAATTTGATTTGGTCAAATTGATCGTTCTCTATAAAATAGTCTTGAGGGACTTATTCACAACTTCCACCTGACCATTCGCTTGAGGGTAGTAAGGTGACGAATGTTCTTGCCTCAAACCAAGCTTTGATGTTAACTTAGTCATCATTTTATTCTAGAAGTGACTGCCATGGTCAATGACAATCTCTCTCGGGACGTCGAACCTTGCTATAATCTAGTTGAAAAAAAAGAGAGTTGTCATCTCTCCATCATCTTTGAACGTTGGCATAGCTTCAACCCACTTCGTAAAGTAGTATACTGCTACGATGATATAATGGTGCCCCCTTGCTGAAGGGGGGTTGCATTTAGTGTAATCAATCCCCCACTTGGTGAAAGGACCAATGGTAATGACGGGAAACATAGGAGCAGGGTGTGCCCTCATCTTCTGAGAGAAGATTTGACACGGGTGGCACTTCTTGACTGATTCAATACAATCTTTGATTAATGTCGGTCAGAAGTAACCGACGCGTAAGATATTTTGGGTTGTTTCCAACCCAGACATATGGCTGACACATGCTCCAGTGTGGCAATCGTTAAGGACAATTTCTGCTTCTTCATGAGTGAGACATCGACGAAGGATGGAATCTATGCCTCGACGATACAATGTGTCTTCGAGTATAAGATAATTCTTGGCCTGATGGTGTATATAGTGACGCTCATCACGAGAAGTAGAGGCGAGGCACTTCAAAGTCTGGAGATAGACATGTATATCTCCATACCAGGGGTTCGAAGACATGATAAAAAACATGTCTCCTTTAATAGGCGACTCTTCGGGCATAAAATCACTTGACTCGACCGAAAGTTCCAATATGAGTTCCGCAAAGACCAATGACCTTTTGGATTTTTTCGAAACAAAATCTAAGTCAAATTCTTGGAGGACAACTATCCATCTACCAATATTTCCGCCAATTATTCGTCGTGTCAATACGTATTGAAATGGATTCACAATGACAATGATGGTGGTCTTGTGAAACAAGATATATTGAAAAAACCGTTGGACAACATGAACTATTGCCAATGCAAGTTTCTCAACATGGGAATAATTAAGTTCCGGTCTAACCAGGCCTCGTCTCAGATAATAGATTACATACTCAGAAAGAAAATCATCCTCATGAACCAAGACCATACCGATGGTCGACTCTACTACATCCAAGTACAATAAAAGGTCTTTATTATAATTGGGTGGCCGAAGAAGAGGGGCATACGCGAGGGAGCATTTCAAATCATCAAACGAGCATTGAGCAGCTTTGTCCCAATGAAAAGGGACATCCTTCTTGAGTAAATGCATAAATCCCTTTGTGATCTCAGCATAGTTTGTAATGAAATGCCATAGGAAGTTCTCTTTTCCCTGCAAACTCTGAATTTAAAGGATTGTGTGCGGGGGAGGCAACTGCACTATTACCTCAACTTTGAGAGGATTGACCATGATCCCCGTTGTCAAAACTATGAAACCTAGCAGACAACCTGACATAACGTAGAAACTGCACTTGTTTGGATTCAAGCGAATACGGTAGTAGCGGCATCGCTCAAAGATGAGTCTAAGGTGCATCGGATGATCAACTCTCTTACGAGATCGTGATGCTAAGTCATAAAGGTAAGCCTCAACTATATGTTTGAGATCGTGGAAAGCGAAAGACATGTCTCGCTGAAAGGTAGCTCCAACATTTTTCAGACCAAAAGGCATTTTCCGATAAGCGAATGTACCCCATGAACAAATGAAAATGGTTTTGTGTTGGTCTTTGGGTTTGATCTATATCTGATTGTAGCCTAAAAAACCATCCATGAAATAAAAGGCCTCGCATCCTGTGCATTCATCAACTATTTGGTCAATAAACGGTGTGGGGAAATTATCCTTTGGACAAACCTTGTTCAAATCACGGAAGTATGTACAAACACAAATCGTACCCTATTTCTTATCGAATGGAACGGGGTTTGACACCCATTGAGTCAAGTGAACGGGGTAGATAAAACCTACCTTAAGGAGCTTCTCTACTTCAACTTTGATAGCTGCTTCTTTCCTAGGATTGATTGGATGAAGCTTCTGTCAGAACGACTTAGCGTTAGGATAAGTCGTGATTTCGTGTTCGATAATTCTTGGATCGATGCCTGGAATTTCCTCATAAGACCAAGCAAAAATGTCACAGAATTATTTAAATAAATCTGTGTAGATTCAAATCTCTTCGGGGGAGCAATCAACTCTGACAAGGACATTCTCCGTGATTCTAGGGGTTATGGAGATATCAATTGGTATCATTTCAGTGATGGCTTCCATATTACCCTCAACATAAAATACGTGTGTAGCCAAGGGATTGATAGGACAAGACCTATCTCTAGTCATAATCAAAGTAAATTCTCCTACGTCAATTCTTCTTAACTCTGGGAGGAAGTAAGATCTATGATGGAGATCATCCTAGGGTTTGTCCGAACTGGTTATTGCCTCTATGATTACTTTGTCGGAGGGCAGGACTAATTATAAAGAATTGGTATTGGCAAGGGAACCTCAAGCCCAAGTAGGCTCTGAAATATGATCTAACTCTTGTGCAGGAGTCGGATCGGGGTTAACGAAAGCTTGTTGGACTATAAAGTATGCAACTTCTGATGCGTACAAGGGAATGGACATGCCATGGTGACCTATCCCTTCCATCATGTTTGATGGGGAAGGAAGAGTCCATGGATCATGAAAGTAAGTCATACGAAATGGCGAGACTTGAAAAATCTCAACCTTAGGCTGGCTTGATATGAACTTAATATCTCCAGGAGGGGGCAAGTAATCGAAAGTACCCATAAAAGGTTGACGATGTAAGTAATCGTCAACTAACCCCTATGTTGACGATGCTAGGTTGAGGGTTTTCAATCATCGAGACCGTGGATGCCCTTGATGAAGGGTCAGGACGGGAGAAATACAACTGATCAATGGTCACTATCCGGTCCTCGTGTGGAAAGAACAAGACCCAGAAAATAGTAGCAACCACTTCTTGCATAGCATAAGTCCAACTCCTTCCTAACAAAAGATTATAGTTGAGTTGAGCATCGACTACTTCAACTTCGATGCACACGGTTTTCCCCCCTAACTACACGGGGAAAGAGGGAATGATTCCATGTGGTCAGAAAGAACGATCGTCGAAAGTGGTAAGAAGATTTGGTGACGGAGACAAAACAGGATGGAATATGGCCTTCCAACACGCCAAAGACATCATGCATGTCGAGGCACCCTTATCAACCACTATGTGGAAAATGTTCCGGGAATTTTTTTTTGTGGAATAGGCCACCACTATCTGAAATGCAATGTGGTAAGGGAGATGAGGTTTCAAGTCAGTCGTATCAAGAATGATCGTGTCTGGATTACAAGTCTCAACAGATCCTAAAGTGGCTAACAAAGCCTTTCTTTGTTAAGGGAAACTTTGGAGGACTTCCAAAGCAGACATCGTATAAGGGGTTTGTGACAAATCCTCCACCATAGAGTAGTTCTGGGTGGCCCTTGCGTTCGAGTTGTGAGAAGCTTTCTTGAACGCACCTTTTGGGATGCATGTCATTGTTTTTCCCATCATATTCTCAATATGGAGAGGAAGAGGGGGAATCTCAACTTCTTTACTCTTCTCAGAGGAGCTAGAAAATCCGTAATCATGCGCTCTGGTTGATATGTATGCATCACCTTTCATCATGTACACATTCGTAGACAAAGGATTGCTCTAAGATGAAGGAGGTCCTTGATTGCCCCCTTCCGCGCTCATCGAGGCTTGAGTTAAATTTTTCCCATGTTGAAATGGGTTCATTAACACAGTAGGTTGTTGTTGTGCCAATAACTTTTGGGCCTCCGCGAGCCGAGGGAATTGATAAGTTGTGTGGTCTTCCGTGCACAGATTACACGGATACTTCGACTTTTTCTTTTTAGTGTTTCCCCCGCCAGGATTATTGGTAGGTTTCTTATCCCCCTTACCCTTCTTTCATTGTTTCTTCTTCCCTTCGGGCTGCTAGTTGGCCTTCAGGTTTGTTGATTGTATGTTGTGTACATCCGACATTTGGGTAGGGGGAGCAGCTGGACCTGTGGTCTGGCTGGCCGCTGTCTATTGTATCAACAATTGTTGTAATTGTTTTGATAGCGGATCAGAGGTCTTAGATTGTGTTGAAATGACAATACCATTGGCATGCGGTCCAACTCTCTGTCTGGTTTTGTCAAGAATTGACCTAGGTGCATCTAGCAAGATTTCATAAAGTAAGCCAAATAGCGAGTAAATCAACTCAAGCTATTGAGCTCTCATTATCGCATCTTCTTCAGAAAAGACTCCTGACGTCGCTACATATTTGGATAACTGGGGTACCAAATACTTAAGGAACCACTCAAACAAAAATTCTGGTGGGACTGGTACTTTTACCAAACTCTTCTGGCGTCTCCATTCTCGGGTGTGATCGAAGATATGGACCGCCTTGGTCTTCTCAAAGTTGGCCAACAATTTGGTGTCGGCATTGTATCTCACAGGTAATTGGAAATGGTTTAAGAAAGCCATTTCCAATTTGCCGAAGGAAGAGTATCTTGAGCGGTCGAGCTCAATGTACCATTTCGCAGCACTCCCTATGAGAGTGCATTGAAACAAGTGCAACTGGACGGAGTCATCTTTCAATGAGTTAGACAAGCACTAGAGATGAAAAGTAGTCACATGATCGCCTGGATATTTGTTAGGTTTGGCTTCAAACTTGGGAATGTCTGAAGGCAACTTGGTCGGCATAGGAGGCCAACGTGGATCATGACAGATGGGGTCATTCAATATCCTCGTTAAGTCAGGCAAATGCAAAGTTGCCAGGAATGGTAGTTTGGGCTGCTGATTATGACCGTGGAAAAAGGGGCCTGGATTTTGACTGGCACTAGGTTGCCAGGAAAAGTTTGACTACTGGCCAAGATTCTAGTAAAAACCTTATCCACGACCAATGTATGGATTTTGTGCTTGTTGATGCATCATCGATTGACTTTCGTAGAAGGACAAAGGAGGTTGGGATTGCATTACAGTCCAAGGAGTTTGAGAGGGGATGCCCCCTATCGACCCGACAAACATAGGTGTTGAACCTTGTCTGAGGTTACAATGACTTTGGAAGGGGTTTCCCCCTGTCGACATCCATGACGAGGAAGCTGATCCTTGCCAAGGATTCCAAGGTCCTTGGGGGGAAGGGATTTTTGGGTTTTCCCCCTGTGTAGGAATAGTACTCTACATAGGATTCAGTTGTCCATAACCAGGGTTGCCTCTGGTGGGGAAAGCAACGGACGAGAAAGCATTGTTAGAAAACACACCGAACAAAGAGAACGGTGTTGAACCTACTGGCTGACTATTAGAAGGAAGTCCTTGACTACTCACTCCATATGAACCATAGTTCATTCTTGGACCGATAGATTGCTGGTGAGCACCGTTGAGCATAGGGAACGAAGGAGGTATGTGACCCCCTCCGTAAGGGAAATCATTATAAGGAGTTGTAATTCCCCCTGTGGATCCTTGCAGAGGAGTGTTCGAACTCCCTTCCCCTAGACTTAGAGTTGGTTGAGTGGAGTGAAAAAGGACAAAATTTGGATTGAAGCTAGGCATTTCGTATGTGAATGGAGGGCCTATCGCACTTTGAGACAACAGAGTAGTGATCGTTGCCAAATATGGGAGTGGACCATTGCCCGAAGTAGAGGAAGTCGAGACCATAGTGGCCTAGACTGGTGACAGTTGGTTAGGAGGTGGAACACCCCCAGTTATGATAGCCTTAGAGGGAATATGAGAATTCCCTGAATAATTTGTGGGATTTGGTTCCATCTCTGTTTGGGATACTTCCAAACGCTTGTAAGGATAGACTTGTACGACAATGGGTGCCGAAAGATTCATAATCGAAGGGTTTTTAGGACCAAGAGATTGCGCTCCAAGGTTAGTAATGGTTGTCTCCTCTAGGATGAGATGTTCTTCTCTCGAAGGTGGGTTGGACACATTTACCCTTGGCCCAGTTTCTTCAAACGACCCTTGATGGTCTAGCTTCCGCCTTAGTAGCGGTGGGGGTGGCTCCAGATCGACTGGTGGTAGGAAAAGAAGCCTTCACGAACAACGGAGCTCCTGATCCTCCACTGTGTGAGAAGATTAGAGACACACTAAGGCCTTCCTAACTGATTGAGAAACAAACACACTATATCAAAAAATTCCTATGAGATAAAACATGAAGTCACTAGCTAGTTGGAATAATAGTTACAACAACCAACACTAGAGAAACTTATCGATGCAAGTCAAACTTGAATATGGAAGCACCCTCTAGGTATACTTTGCAAAGTGTGGCCCGATGTCTGTCCTAGGTACCATGGTATACCCCCGCAGTCACTTGTGTAAGTAACTAGAATGATAGGTAACTAGGTTGCTAGCTCACGAACAGTTGCCAGGTGGGTGCAGTCAACAGTTGGGTGGACCGCAATGAGCAAGGACTCAAGCCCAAAACCTATCTAGGGTATCGAGAGAAAGTGTTCCAGAGGACAAATGAAGACCTCGAATGTATTCGAGACCCATGAAGCTCCGTGGCAAGTGCTAACGACGAAATCCTAGGACAAGCCCTCTATATGTGTTCCCCACTACGCTTGTTTCGGTTTTGGAGGGGTTATCTCCGCTACCTTTCTGCACACGACCTTGTGTTTATCCCCTGTGTTAGAGGGGGTTCCCAGAAAAATTTCATGGTAATTGGACTTTGAACACTCCCTATCTTAGACTCTTATGTTTGTGTTTGGTAGCCTTTAAGAGTTTCCTCTCCAACCTAAATCAAGGCTCTAGTCCTAGACTTGTTGGTGTACGCTACAAAACATAAAGTCTAAAAGATTTTATTTAAATGTTTATTTTAGTGGCTATTTTTAAAGTCGTAGGAGATGATAATGAAACCAGTGATGTTTTATAGTGACGAAAATAAGAACATGCAAAGTGATGAAAACAAAACTACTTCTTCAAAAAGAATTTACTTTAACCAACTTTTCAAAATTTCTTTCTAAGATCTTTTGACAGAAAATTGAAAACAAGATTTCACTAGACTACGAGCTACTTATTGTCCTAAGTCAATCAGCCAAGAACTTATGAAAATGAACTTTTTCCTGATAATCTATGTAAAAACTTGACTACTTAATGAAACAAAGAAAATATATACTTTTTTATTGTGCCTCAAAAAACAAGAAAAACTAAAGCTGGAGGCTTTCTCCTTTTCTGAAGAAAAAATGGTAAAAAATCCAAGACAAGACAAGGCCAAGAAAAGTTTTTGGCTAACCACTGAAAGTGGGGAGATACTAACAACCAAGAAGGCAGATCCAACTGACTCACTATCTCATCAAAAAACCTAACAGAAAAAAAGAAGAAGACTTTGAATGAAAAAGCAAGCCATAATAGAGTCCAAACCTAGGCTAAGATGCTATGATAGAGACCACATTTAGAAAAAAAAGAACCTGGGAAGTAAAAACTTGACAGGGAGGAGGATGACTGCCTCCAAAAAATTTTCTGGACAAGTACGCGACTGTCTCTTCAACAACTAGCATGCATACGTGGGCTATAGAAGGGTAGGGCGCATGTGCACACGGGAAGGCCCACTGCAGGCCACGTGTGCCTCTGAATGTTCGACAACATAGGTATTCCAACAGAGGACAAACACCTTCAGTAAGCACTCACATAACCAGATCAAAGATCAACACACTGATGTTTTCACGTGGTAAAACCCCTACGGGGAAACATCCACGGCCCCAGCCAACGCGGTCACTTGGAGCAATTTATTAATGCAAAGAAAAATATTACAGAGGCCATGAACATAGCGAAGTATCCTTTTAGCTGCTTTCCAATGGCTTTCATGGGGTGTTTGCATATATCGGGCAACAAGACCAACAACAAAGGAAAGATCAGGACGGGTATGAGTC
>JZKD02S2362777.1:219064-234720 GCA_000966675.3 Picea glauca | reverse complement strand
TCAGCCCTGCCAGTGAAGAGACACTTCCACACGTGCCAGAATTGTATAAATAAGAGAGGCCAACACCTCATTTACACACACACACACAACTCACTCATCTAGTGCGCAAGTTTTGAAGGAAGTTGCAGTTGCCAGTTGCCGAAAGAAGGAAGAGAGAGAGGCATGTTGCTCAGTGTTGGATATTCTCTGTTGTCTGGTTCATTATCTTGGCATTGTATTGGCTATTTATATTAAGGAAGTTTTGCTGGGTTTTCTTCCCCTTGAGGGTTTCCCAGGATAAATGGTTGTGTACTCTTGTGATTGTGTTTCTCTCAGTGATCCTGTATTTGCTATTGTTATCTAGTAAATTGAAAGTAACCTAATAACAAAAGAAACTTTAACATGGTATCAGAGCTAAGCTGAAGAGAGCATCTTTCACAGGAAAAAGGAAAACATCATTGTTGTCGTACATGAAAATTAGGGATTTTTATTGAAGAAGGTTTTTAGCCCCAAATCCATCGAGAAAGGTGCGCCCTATCTCAAGGAACATTTTGGCATCTTCAACGCACATTTTCATTAGCTAGATCTCCCAAAAAGTGAAACCCTAGTTTTTAGAAAGTTCCAGAAGTACCAGAAAACCAGAAGTACCAGAGTACCAAAAGTACCAGAAAACCAGAAGTACCAGAAAACCAGAAGCACCAGTCTAGAAATCCACAGATCAAGTTTGAAGGGGTAAAATTTGGATTTTCAGAAATCTGACTATACCAACATACTCACCTCAGTCCAGCGCATCTTTTGGTGAGTTCAGTTTTCAGATCCAAGAAATTTGATTTTTTTATTATTTTTATAGCCCGAAGGGCTAGGGTTTCTACTGAAAGAAAGAATGGCTACTAGCATGAGGGTAGAAGACAGGATGGAAGGATCTAGAAACTTTAGATCTTCGAAGCATAGGTTGCAGATGATTCTAGACGAGAATGATCTCCTAGAACTTGTTACAGTTGGTGTACCAGAACCAAATGAAGAAGAGAAAAAGACCAAACATAAGATGAATGAAAAGAAAGCAAAGAGAATCGTGTCAGATTTAGTGAAGGATCACTTGATCCCTCATATATTCGAACTACATACAACAAGGCAAATTTATGATGCACTCAACAGATTATATGAAAGCAAAGACATTAGCTGGAATCTTACCTTAAGAAATCAACTTCGTAATATGAAGATGGACAACTCAGAATATGTCACATCCTACCTTATGAGAGTTTCTCAGATGAGAGATCAACTTGCAACTATTGGAGATGTCATTAGTGACAAGGAGCTTGTAACCACAACCCTAAATGGGTTTCCAACATTTTGGATTCCTTTTGTACAAGGAGTGTGTGCAAGAAGCAAGTTACCCAAGTTTGATAAGTTATGGGCAGATTGCACACACGAAGAATCTAGACTTGCATACCAACATAAGAGATTAATAGTTGACGAAGAGGAAGCTCTTACAGTTCAAAAGAACAAAAGAAGTTCCTTCAGAAGGAACAATAAAGAAGCTAACTCTGTAAGAGTTCCAGACAAGAAGAAAGATGTTTCAAAGATCAGATGCTACAACTGTCAAAAGTTGGGACACTTTTCCTATGACTATCCTCAAGGAAAAAAGGGAAAAGAAAGCATCAATCACATGTGGTAGAGGAAGAGGAATCTCCTCCCTCAAAGAAAGCTTTAGCAAAAATTAAGGATTATGCACTTTAATTTGAAGATAGTTGATTTGAAGAAATATAGAAAAAGGTGGAGTCCATGGAGCCTCCCCACACAAAAACAAAAGATAAGTATTCATGTTTATTTCTAGTATCTTGTTTACTTCAATACTTTATCATTACAAGTTAGATTTTTGTGAGAATGTTAATTAATCTCATTTTACTTCAGTGTCTATGCAGACTTATGAAGGAAGTATCAAAGAAGAGGATGAAGAAAGAGATAAAATATTTATTTCATGTATGATCAATCATGAGAGTGACAAAGAAAGCATACTGTAAGTACGTTTACAAGTCTCGAAAGAAAGAACTTATGCTGTGAATTGCAGAAGTTAGACAACACGAAAAGGATGTATGATATGGTGACATTCATTGATGACCAAACAATATCCAATATTCATATAGGAGTAGGAGGCTCCTAAAGATGCAGAACAATCAAGATGAAGAAAAAGATGGATACTCAGATATAGTGGATGAGATGCAGGTAACTACAGGTTTCTCCAATACCATTCTTATAGATGCAGAGGGAACAAGTTGATCTAGTATGAAGACAAAAAGAAAGAAATATTCGAACTCAAGAAGGCACCCAAGATATTACAGAAGAAAACTTCAAGGATGATGACTAGAAGCTATTAGCTTGGTGCAAGAGGGAGCCATGTCTCCGAGTTCAAAATGAAGGATCATGATTTGATGCAGTTAGAAAAGTAGATGGATGGTGCCCAGATATTTTGATCAATATGAAAACTATCCAGTAGATGGATGGTGCCCAACAGATGGATAGCATGATATTATACCATTGAAATATTTTGGACCATAAGAGATTCTTTTAGATCCCATAGCTAGACCTTCGTAGAGAAGGAATGAGCAATCCCATAGGTAGACCTTCATAGAGAAGGAAGAGACATTCGTAGAGAAGGGGAATGAGAAATTTGCCAAGGTTGGCCTCTGTCTAAGTGTTGAGTTTTTGATACTCTAGGGACATGCTATAATACCCTCGTAGAGAGAGGTGTGACCACCCTCGTAGAGAGGAATGTGGATGTTTCTCCAAGGGGCAGCGGGCATATACTCTTCTCTAGCCAAGGATTGAGTAGCCTGGAACACAAACCTTGACCATGTAGAATGGTTAGTTGGCTATTGAGGTTTGTGTTGTGATCCTGCACGGATCATGGAAAGGGATTCTAGTCTTGCCCAGGCTAGCATCTTAGCTTCTCTAGTTCATGTGGGATGACTAGGAGTGAAGCTATGGTAGTAGTCCTCCCCAGTGGATGGGTGATATAAGATGACTACAAGAGCAGGGAGAACATAAAAGGAATGGAAAAACTCATAGGACATCTTCTGTGTGAAGATAAGATATCTTCTGTGTGAAGATAAGAAAGAGTATCTTCTACGTGAAGATAAAGAGAACAAAACTTCCGATGATTTATAGATATGCCAGTCAATGATCATGGATGCCAGATGACCAAGTGGATGCCTCCAGTTATTCAGTTAATGATGTTACCCAGTTGATGATGTTATCCAGTTGACGATGTTATCCAGTTGATGATGTTACCCAGTTGATGCTGCTACCTAGTTGATGTCGACATCCAGTGACCTGTCAAAAGATAAAGAATATCCTTCTTGTTAAGAGGGAGTGTTAAAATATTGTGTAACTGCAAAGAATATTCTTATCCCCTTTTGTGGATAAAGATAAAATATATTTATTATTGATTAGATCAATACCATTTTGTGGATTGATCATGTCGGGTATTGTAAATGACCAAATCCCCTTTTGTGGATTGGTCAAACCCGTATTGTAATAGGCTAAATAAGAATTCGGCCCCAGAATATATTAAAGAGGCCCCATAATATATTAAAGGTGGTTATAACCACCCATAAGAAGAAGTCGACCCTACCAGTGAAGAGACACTTCCACACGTGCCAGAATTGTATAATTAAGAGAGGCCAACACCTCATTTACACACACACACACAACTCACTCATCTAGTGCGCAAGTTTTGAAGGAAGCTATAGTTGTCGGTTGCCGAAAGAAGGGAGAGAGAGAGGTGTGTTTCTCAGTGTTGGATATTCTCTGTTGTCTGGTTCATTATCTTGGCATTGTATTGGCTATCTATATTAAGGAAGTTTTGCTGGGTTTTCTTCCCCTTGAGGGTTTCCCAGGATAAATGCTTGTGTACTCTTGTGATTGTGTTCCTCTCAGTGATCCTGTCTTTGCTATTGTTATCTAGTAAATTGAAAGTAACCTAATAATAGCAGAAACTTTAACACCTTATAATACAAATAATCTTCCATATGCATCTTCCATAATTGGTAGTTTTGGCCATTAAATTTCTCGACCCTAAACTTTTCATCTTCTACCATTGCTCCCACTCAAACCAGGAACACTCTTTTCATGTGTGTTACCTTTTACTCTGATACCAATTGTTATAAAAACAAGATCGCGAAGCAATAAAATAAAAAAAATGTGGAAATAAAACACAAAAGATACACAATACAATAGAAACACATATATACATGGTTCACCTAGTGTGGGCTACGGCCACCAAAGAAATTTCCAGGTCCTTCCTTTATTATTATCCATCAAATGAAGGGATACAACCCACAACACACCCACTGCAACTTCCTCTTCTTTATCTCACAGTCGCCTCTCTTGGAATACAATATTTGCAATGATACATAGCCGCAATACATTTCCCTCATAAAAGAGGGTTGCCTTCTAGTGAAAAAAACCCTAACATAACTTCTACCATCAGATCTGCGACCTTATAATGAACGATACATATTTACTATGAAATTACAATATACATTTACAAGGAAATTTTTCCTTCCGAGGCTTCGCCCTCAAACTCCTGTCAAGGGCCCTCTTTCCCTCGGACCCCGCAGGGGGGGTAACCCCCCCTGCACTCCCCCGCGTGGAGGAGTGTACACTCTTCCAGGGTGTAAAGTATTCATGGGGTATAAACAAGGCTAAAAACAAAGACCTCTTAATCAAGAAGATAATCAGGCTACACAACCAACAATATTGGTGACAACCCATCGACTAATAATCATGTTGGAAGTAAGAAGGATAAATTCAAATTTCCTTTCTTGTTATGTAAGGAGATGCACCACACCTATCTTTTTCCTCACATGGATGAAGCTTCAAATATGTTGAAAAATATTTTTGATGACCAACAACAACTTACAACATCGTACCATAAATTCTCTCCCACCCCGCCATTAATTGATGAACTGGTCAATCAGGTTCCATCCTCAGTTAGTATGGTTTATCAAATGGTCAGTTTTGTTTTATCTTTAGTTGACCCAATTGTTAAAGTGATCGATTTGATTATGTCATTGGTCAATCCCACTCTTCCACTGAAGAGTGCAACCCAAGTGATCGATCCGATCCCATCATTGGTCAATCCCACTCTTCCATTAAAGAGTGAAACCCAAGTGGTCGATCCAGTCCCCCATTCAATCTATCCCACTGCTCCTTCGAACAATGAAGATGTCACTCATGCATTTATTATTACTGCGGATTCCTCCATACAAGGGGACATTCCACCTATTCCAATGATACCCCCTCCAAGCAATGAAATTACCATTGATTGGAAAGATCTAACAGAACCTCATATTTTTTCTTACATGCCTTTCCAAATCATTGTTCTAGTTTGTGGTAGGAATATTCCTAACACTATAATAGACAAAGGAGCTTCTATTAGAATCATATCCTTGAATGCTTGGTAAGATCTTGGTTCACCTCATCTTGCACTGATGACTTGGAATCTGTTGGCATTTAACAAAAGGGTTAGTCAACATTTAGGGATCCTTTCTCAATTTCATGTTACTGTGGGGGGGGAGAAATGGTCTACATTGATGTGATGGTAGTGCATGACCCCTTGGAATTTAATTTTACCCTCATGCAAGACTATGTTTATGCTATGAAATATATTGTGTCCACACTCTTTCAAGTGATGTGTTTCCCTCATAATGGAAAAATAGTGACCATAGATCAACTTTCATTCATTGGCACTCATATGATGGCCAACCATGTGACTTATCTGAACAGTCCTGACATGCTAGCATCATTTGCCCCGTTGTAGGTACATTATGTGGCAACCTGTCCCATGCATTCAACTCCAAATGAGAAGGAATATCTCCCTTATTCTGACTTAGATCCGATAGTTGACATGATGGTCTCTTCAATCGAGCTATTAGAGCCTGATCTCCCTACCCATATCACAACCCTCGACATGTATTCTTTCTGGAGTGTTGTTCTTCCATATAGTAAAGATCTGCTGGAATCCATGATCGAGGAATGTCCCTTGACATGTATTCCTTCCAGATCATTGTCCTCTTGGGATCCATGATCAATAAGAGGTTATGAGCATAGTTTGTTTTTAGGTTTCAATCTCATTAAAAAATGAAACCAATCTCGAGAAAAGTTCTCATTTTTGTGAGCTTGTTAAAAAATGAAATAGAGGTTTGGGAATGAAACCATAATAAATGAGCATAGTTCTTTTCCTATGTCAATATCATTAAAAAATGAAACAACTACCTCTCCTGTTGAGTCGAGTCTCATTAGAACTCGCACCTGAACCTTCATTTCATCCACCTTGGTCAGTTGATCCTCTTTCTTATTCTCTCTTGTTAGAATATTTTCCTATTAGTAACTAGGAGTCTATTGGGTATAGAAATTGGTGATAGAAGAAGATTCTATGAATGAAATGAAGCTTTGGGGGGCATGTATCTAGTCTCTGGTTATCCTATTGGATTTAAGTTCTTAAGATGGGGGAAAAGTACCAACTATCCATGGGTCCCATTTGAAACCTTTGGAGATTACGTTGGGCAAGGATGATTTTAAGGATGGAAATTTATATTAAAATGTAGAAACATGGGCTAATCTTACTATTCCTTAATATGTAAAATGTAAAATGTTTAGCGATAGTTTTGTAAAAATATTCAAATTTCTAATGATTTTATCTACTTTCTATAAAGTTTTGGCGATTTTTAAGGTAAAATAATTTTATTCTATGGAATTTGGGCGAATCATTTTTAGAAAAAATGTAAATTGGTGAATCTTCTTTTGGGAAAAACCATGGAAAATTAGCCCCTAAAATCATCTATGTTGGGAACTCTTTGGATTCTCCTTTAATATCTTTTCCGAATCCCTACACATGAAAATATTTCCGAGTGAACTTGCTTCCTTCACACTCGTGAAACGATTTAAAGTGTCATTCTTGTTTTCAAAGGAGCGTCTATTTAGAGTAAATTTACCCATTTTCGGGTTGGGTAGATTAATTACAAAAAATGTATGCTCTAGGAATATGTCAGTATTCTCTAGAAGAGTTTTCCCTTGAATTTGTTTATACGTTTTTCAGGCTTGGGAGACTAAAATTACGAAAAATGACCTTTTTGGAGTTTTCTTTAAGTGTTTTTCAGAATCTCTAAATATGAAAAGCCACTGAGTTTCCTTCCTCTGGACTTGTAAAACCTACATTGGAAGTCCCATATGGGACCGAACCACTTCTTCCTAGGGTTAGTTAAAAATAATCTGAGTGACTTGTTCGAAGGATAAGTTTATATAATGAGCATTTGTTATCTTCCTCAATCTCATTAAAAAATAAATAGGTACTCGCCAAACATGGTTGGGGAAAACTGGGAAGGGAATCTGTAATTGAATCTGTATTAATGGCAACAATCACTCTCAAACATGACATCTTTTACCTTTTGCGTCAAAGTTGGGAAATCCACTTGTCTCTTGTCTATCATGCCCTTTTTGCAAGCCTTTTCCCTATGATCTATTTTGAGTTAGTGCTTCCAAGACCTTTTTCATGTCAATGTTCGAGAGAATTTCAACCGGGTAGCCTTCTATTGCATCAGACAAACTCTGCAGTCCTTTAAGCCTCCTATCTCATTGGCCATCCCTGAGTTGGTCCTAAAATTATTCTGTGATTTGCTATAAATATTGTACCTATTTCATGACATTTATGGGGGATACATCAAGGCCCTCCTGCAATGAATCACTTCCTATTGACGTCAAATGGTTATCTAGGAAGATTATTTAGAATCTATTTAATACCTCATAACCTAAACTTAACATAGAGTTTACATCATTGACCTCTAATCAAAAGATATCATTGGATGTTTGACTTCAACTTATTAATTCACATTCTAAGGATTGTACTAGAGTACCTTGGGGGTCATTGACATTAATGGTGATTTCCCCCACACTTGTTAATGATATACATCAATGACCGTTAATCAAGTGGTTTCTACCATGTTCGACATCAAGAAATTTATTCACATGGTTAGAATCGTACTTCAGAATTGAGGACAAGATGAATACCCTGGGGAAGTTCCTTTGAATATTTATTTCCCTAGGCTATGATGGAAAGTACTGGAGTAATGTTGTCACATAGATCCACATTGTATCAGCTCATGGTTATGTTACTATTATAATTCATAGATCCACATTGTATATTGTCGTGGCTATGAATCCATTAAAATAATGGAGATATGGATCCACATTGTATTTCTAGTGGCTATATCATTAGTAAATGTAATCATGGATCTACAATGTATTTGTCAAAATCTATTCTTAGAGTCATTCATATTATGAGTATGAGAATTCCTATCTCAGTTACGATATAATATTGTACTGCAATTTCCTTGTGTTGTTGGTAGGTCTCCAACCGGTGCATTCTTTGTTTCAAATACCCATCTGGAAAAGTATTTAAACTATCATCTCTTCTAACTTCATACATTGGGGGGAATTCTATTATACAAAATTGTGTCGTAGCAAGTGATATTTCCTATTCTTTGACATCTAAAGCATAGAACTTTGGAAGAGAATTGAGTGAAAATATTCTTGGGAAGGATCAACTCTAAAAATTACCTAAATTACAATCTTGTCGCTTCTTAATTTCTAGTAAGGTGCTATAACCTCACTTGTCACATGCTACATCATTGGAAGGTGTGAGAATGCCACCTTTTTCTTAGGTTTAAGGGTGTGACAACCTTTGTACATGGAAAAAAGAAGAAATTATCAAAGCTTCTGGAAGAGAAACTTTGATGATGAGTTGTTTGCCGATCAGTTTGGATCTCACTCGCCTCTCCTGATTTAGTGAGATCCTAACCTCCTCATGGATTCCTCTCCAATATATAAATAGAGGTATCATATAAAGGGAAAAACTAATGGATAATAAGTGATGAGTAATAAATTAATGTTGAATTGAGAATATCTCTTGGTTTGTAATTGAGAGTTTGTGAACTTCATTTTGGTCCTAATATATTTTGGGATAAAGTGTTCAAGAGATGGCGATGGAATTAATGGAGGCCACTTGGGTGATGGAACATTGAACTGTTGGAAGGAGTTTTTCAATGCCAAGGCTTGGTTGTAAACTGCTTCCCAAATTTTTAATAAAGTTATACATTTTCCTTTCCTGATAAAGGATGTCAATGGTTTTTATTTGTATTTCTCTTTTGTTATTTACCTAGATTCATTGAAGTATATGTATGCTTGTTACTTTCACTAGTTCTACTTGATCCTTTTTACAAGTCTCTGTTTCTAGAAAGCATTGGGTCAAGCTTAGAGCTCTAATCGATAAGGACAAACATCAGTTAAAAAGGTACAAGTTTTATATCCTTCTTACATTTCATTTGAATCTAAGGAAAGGGGTGTGTTCTGTTTGGTTTTGTTCTAGTTTCAGGTTCCTGAACTAGGAATATTTTTTTATGTCCGCATTTATGAATTTATCTCTAACACCAGTAGCACCCTTTTCTTGGGGGGCTTAAAATTGTAACATTTTTTAAACTATGGCCTTAACAACTAGTACAATTGCAATTCTTTTTAAATCAACCCTTAAATAAAAAAAAATAGTATTACCAATAATACACACCCCACTTTTTTCGGTGAGTTGTGGACGATCGCTTAAATTTACAACATTTTTTAAACAATGTTCTTATTGTTAACAAAACCATAAAGAAAACCTTAAAATATCTACTCCTTTACACTTAGTTTATCACTCCAAGCACCAAACAGTACATAATATAGCATAATAATATTACCATATAATTTAAAATTTTAACATTAATTAAAAATAATTTAATAAAACATAAAATTTTGTTATATATTCTTCATAATCAAATCATATAAATAAACACACATATACATGATTATAACTTTATATGGTAGATCATATGTAAGTTCAAAAACTTCTTCAATGGTACCATACAAACAACATATTTATAAAAAGATATCAAATGTTTTGTAGAATTATTAAAACCCACTTATGAAACAACATATTTATAAAAAGATATCAAATGTTTTGTAGAATTATTAAAACCCACTTATGGATTTTGAAACTTCTGCATTATCTTCGGATGAACATGTATATAACCCATATTCTTTTATATTATCAATAAGTCTACCATCTAAATCCAATAAATCCAAATGTATGGGCAACGTTCCATATAAACCTTATAAATGTGTTCCATAAATCCAAATGTACGGGCAACGTTCCATATAAACCTTATATGTATTGTGATTTGTATTTTTTATAATTCAACTCAATAACCTATTTTTTTTTAGCAAATAAACATAAAGTTAAATAGAAAATTTTTGTTTTTGTTTTTTCTCATATATATTTTATAGCTTATACTAGGGCATTAAGAACATTTTTTTACCAATGATTTACATTTTAACTCAGTTTTTCCCAAAATTTATATTTGTACTGGAAAACAACTTATGGTACTGATATTTCAACTTATCAAAATGTTCTTTCATTATTGTATAGTTAATATTTTACTAATTTTACTTATCCTACACTAGAACAATATTCACATGTAATTCATGGGTATAATACATGTTAAACATGCATATAATATTTTGTAGGCAATAACAACAATACAAGCGGAGGCTGTCACTTATTTTGGAAAGCTTTTCAAAGCCAACAAAAGTCAAAATATTCTTGAGAAAGTTTCCACTGCCAGTCTTTATCCAAAACTGGTATCAGCCACTGAAGCTTCCGACCTCTATAAGCCAGTCACTTTGTTGGAGCTTAAGGATATTTTGATCCACTTTGAAAAAGAGAGAAGTCCAGGGCCCGACGGTTGGACGACATAATTCTTCTCCTTTTTCTTTGATCTTGTTGGGCCGGATCTCCTCCAGATGGTGGAGGGCACTCACATCAAAGGTAAGATACAAAAAAGTCTTAACTCCACCTTCCTGGTATTGATCGCGAAAGAAAACCATTCAGTCTCCTTCAATGACTTCAGACCTATCTCCTTGTGCAACCTTATTTACAAGATAGTTTCAAAAGTTATCTCTAACCGGATGAAGCCATTTCTGGAAAGGAGTCTATCGGCTGAGCAACTCGGTTTTTTAAAAGGTAGAAGAATACAAGATGTCATTGGTGCTGCCCACGAGAGAATCCACTCCATTAAACAGAAAAATCTGAAGGCTTTGATTTTGAAAATTGACCTCAAAAAGGCTTTTGACAACATAGATTGGGTTTTCTTGAGACTAATCCTTCACTCAGTGGGCTTTGGCATCAAGTTCACGGACTGGATTATGTCATGTGTCACTAGTGCTAGTTTTGCGGTGCTGATAAATGGGGAGGCTTCAAACTTCTTCAAGAGTGAAAGAGGGCTCCGTCAGGGATGCCCACTCTCTCCATACCTCTTCATCCTTTTCATGGAAAGCCTTAGTCTTCTCCTTGCAAAATACATCTCCGAACACCGAATATTGGGTATAAAGGTTTCAAGACTCATCAAGATGGTACATCTCATGTTCGTTGACGACATTCTCCTAATGTCAAAAGCTGACCTTACGGAGTGGCTTGCGATCTTGGAGGTACTACAACTTTTCTGCACAGTTTCGGGTCTGTCCATTAACCCCATAAAATCCACAGTTCATTATTGGGGATTATCAGAGGCCGAGCTTTTGCTTTTCAAAAACACCTTACCCTTCTCCTTTTTTCATTTGAAAGATGGTTTCAGTTACCTAGGTTACCGGCTGAAACCAGGAGTCGCCTCCTCTGCTGATTGGTGCTGGCTAGTGGCTTTATTCGAAAGGAGAATAGGCTTCTGGTGTAATAAGTGGCTATCCCTGGGTGGGCATTTCATCCTTGTCAAATCAGTGCTTGAAGGCCTTGCTGTCTACTGGATGACACTTGAGCAGATCCCAAACAAAATCATTATTTTTCTTCGTAGACTCTCTTTTAATTTCCTGTGGAACGATCTCGCTGGAAAACGCCGTTTCCACCTATGCAGGTGGCAGTCACTGGATAGGCCCCGAAAGGAAGGGGGATGGGGGCTCAAGAACCTCTCTATTTTCAACACGACACTCCTGGCTTGTTCTTTCTGGAGAGAAGTCACACATGACAACATCTGGCACCGAGTCATTATAGATAAATATCTTGACTCCCTTCCTCTTCTCCTTTGGCTTCGTAAGTCTTCACTTGAACAGAGAAGGGCTTCACCCTTTTGGAAGGGTTTGATCTCCGTCTCACCGGTGATTTTACACTGACTTCGTTGGAAACCCGGATCGGGTACCGAGATTTCACTTGGGAGGGATAAAATTCTCGACTTGGAAAACCTCTCGATCCTCTCGTCTCAACTCAGATTTCATCTTTCTTCTTTAAGTCTCGGGTACCTGGCACAGATGAGAGTGGCAGCCTGCGCCCTTCACCTCCTCGACCTCTGGTATCATAGCAACGCGCTTCAGCTCCGGGGACCACTGGCCTTGGAATGGGACGCCTATACCACGACTTTAAAATCGGCTGGAATCTCTCTTAAAGATGCGCGGGACACTCTCCTGTGGGCCGGAGGTGATGCCTCGGGCATCCTCTCAGTAAAAAACGCCTATGCGGCCCTCCCCCAACCACAGGCCCTCGATGCAGATACCCCATGGCTTCAACAGATCTGGAAGTGGTCGATACCACTCAAGCTTCAATTTTTTATTTGGCTATGTGTGAAGGACAAAGCGCTCACTTGGGAGGCACTCCGTAGGAGAGGCCGGCAGGGGCCCGAGATCTGCCCCCTTTGCAAACAAGCCACAGAATATATTCATCACCTTCTGATACACTGTGATTTCTCAATTCTTATCTGGAATCTTTTAATTCAGCATTACTCTCTCCCGCTTGCTTGGAAAAACGACTCCTTTACCGATTGCTTCTCATCTTGGCTATCGGACAAATCAGCCCCGCACCCCTTGGCTTCTCATGTTTGTTGGCAGACCTGGATTGAGTGTAACCAAGTGATCTTTGAGGGATGGCCTCCCTCCTATCATGTGGTCCTTCACAGAATTTTATCCTCCTTTCATTGGCAGTCGACCACTGTTAAAGACATTCAAATCAAAGCTTGTGAGTACTCGTTGGTGCTAGGCTCCACTTTAGTTTGTTTTGACGGCACAACACTATAAAACGGTCTTTGTTGTGGGGTTGGGGGCACCCTCAAGTCTCATCCGACAAGAATCACAAAATGGTTCTTAAACTATGGTGTGGGATCAAACACCAAAGCCGAGCTCATGGGCTTGTGGCCTTCTCTCTCCCTTGCCTCTTGTTGGTATTTAAACCACTTACTGGTGCTAGGTGACTCGAGAGTAATAATTGATTGGATTAATCATAAATGCAATCTCCAATATGTCCATATTGAAGGATGGAAGCAACAAATGTTGGAGCTGGCCAACAACTTCACCGACGTAAACTTCCAACATATTTCTAGATACCATAATACTGAGGCGGACGCCCTATCAAAAAGGGCTCTAAGCAAAGTGGCTGGGAGGCTCTCGGTCTATCATTGTGATTCCGGAATAGAGAGCCCTATCACCATTTTTAACATCTTCGAGTTATAAATGCCCTTTTCAAGCATTATATTGACAGCATTAGAAAGTTTTGTCTATTTTCTCCTTCAAAGTTCTCCTCTAGCTAGAGCGGTATCGACTTTGTACTCCTTCTAGTTGTTAGTTGGATTGTATGTAATGGCTATTTATTGGCCAGCACTGATCATGCTTTTTTTTCAGCTTGATGCAAGTTTTGTAAACAAATTTATACCTTATATAATTTTGAGAAAAAAAAAATTCTTGGAAAAAAAAGCATCAGTCGAACAATAATGCGCAGCCAGAATTAAAAAATAAAAATTAAGGATATTCTCTACTAGAGTATAGAGAAAAATTAAACAATGCCACTGTGCATCGGTTACAAGGATGTCAAAAAAATTAAACAAATATGTTTAAAACAAAATCATGAAACATGAAAAATTTATCATCCATGTATTATCTCACCATGAATATCTCAGGAATTGATGGAGATTCACTAACAAATGGAGCACCAGGTTGTATTACCTACTCTGAGACAACCTCTATTGTGGCAGTCTCTGTCAATGGGGCCAAAAGTGGTGGTGGGGGTGCGTGGTAGACATGTGGAATTTGATGGACACTAACATGATGTGCAAGTGATTCCAACAACCTAAGCCTGGAGAAAGGAAACCAATAAGCAATGCTTAGGCACTTGAGGGGTGAAATACTACTATACCTAGCAAATATATCGACACTCTATATACATATGAATAAAATTGAACTATTAGTACCAAATACTAAAATTCAAAAACATAAATACAAACAATTTGAGAATCATACGATATTTAACTTTACACATGATACATCTAATGTTGGTGACTTGTCCATCCCAGATGGACAATCCTCGACATTGCATGGTGCCAAATCCTGTAGAAACAAGAAAACATATAAAAAAATTGAAGACGTCATAAAATAAAGAAATGACTATGTTGAATCTATCAAATGTGATACATACATGTGTGTACGGTGCACCCAATGAGCATGCTTCCTCTATTGTTGCAACACTAGTGGGGCTAGGCATTGATGGATCCATAGGCATAGGACGCAATAAATGTAAAACAACATACAACCAAATCTCTATATAAATACACAAAATAAAAATTAAATATATAACGATGAAAAAAATAAAAGGGTTAAGATACTAACCTCCTCCATAAAGCTATGTTGTCTAGTGGGCTCTATCGGCCCATAACATGTCTTCTTGCAGTTGGAGCATCTGTGAGATTCACATGGACGACTGATATGTCCATGTGCCCTCTCCTCATTGTACTCTCTTGTGCATGTTGACGCTCCAAACCCCCTATCAATGTCACTAGCATGCACCTCCGGTTGAGATAGTGCAACAAAGCTACTGTGTTGCACTAGGCTATGAGTCAATGATGAAATGGCTAGCTATACCTGTTGCAAGCTCTATGCAACGGGAGGATATTGGGTAGGGGGGTCAAGCCTTCACCTAGGGGGACAGGGACCTAACTCGAGGTTGCACCTGGCGTGTTTTTGGTCGTATGCGGACCCTCAACCCACCCCTTGGAAGTCACTAATATCAAAATAGTTGATATGTTTACCCATAATAAATTCAACCCATAATTTCCTCATAAAATATAAGGGCATATCCCTATTATTGCATGGAGGTTTATCAAAAACCATGTACCACTTATCCATCTAGTGTTGACTAATCTGGGGATGGATGCACCAGTCAATGGATATGCGTTTCCTAGTCAATGGTAGTTCTTCTCAATTTCTAGGATCTCTAAAAATAGACAATATTTGTTCACCAACCCCTCATCAATTTCACTGTTTACATTATGTGGTGGTGGTGGTGGGTTGAGGTTTTGATATTCTTGGTTTTCTTGAAGGGTTTAAATTTTCTTAGAGTTTCATTGTATTATATATACTGCAATTTAACATCCATGGCATGGCATGTAAATTAGTTTCCTTTTTTTATTTAAAATACTAAATTTGTGGCTGTGGTAGTATTTAAAATTACTAAATTTAACATCCATTCATTGCTCTCCCTTCTACTATCATAGCACATCGGGGTTCATCATCCACATAATTTGTGGCTGTGGTAGTTTTAGTTATATAAGATAGTCAAATAG
>JZKD02S2362777.1:125168-171947 GCA_000966675.3 Picea glauca | reverse complement strand
TTCCTAACTCGTGTAAGCTTGTGTACTCGACTCGACTTTTGTAAGAGACTCACCATTGTGCCTTGTTTAGTTCAAAATCGATTCGATTCCATACACTAAGTACACCTCACACTCTCTATAACTTGTGGCTGCAATTCATACCTATACGTTGGACAAGAACATCCAAAACCCTGGAATCTGCTTGCATATAAGAAGCCCTTCTGAGTCTCTGCTTATTTGAACCAATTGTAAATTTCCAGTAGAACCTCCAAGAGGTCGTTTGATCTTGTATTGCTATATGCAATGTATTAATTTATGCTTGATTGCTTGTACTTTATTTCAGTGACATCGTCTTGTCCCAACTCAAAGTCATCAATTATCTTGTGGGCATCCACTCATCTTCCAAAGTACTGTTTATAGTCATCTTGAGGGAAGGTTCAACACCCATCTATATTATTAAAAATTTCATTTATAAAAATGCATTCTATTGAATCAATGAGTAGATCTGCTGGGGTTTCTAGTACTCAAGATTTTGAACAACATAGAGGTAACAAGAGAAGATGAAGCAAGGAGAAGTCGGGGTTGGAATAATCCCCATGATAAATCCGACCTTCATTGTACCCATTGCAGAATGAGTGGGTCACATGAAGCCTCCGACTACACAGTTCCATGGCAGAAGATAAAAGAAGATAGAGATAGAACCTCACACCAGGCGAAAGGTAAAGCACCTACATTATGTTGTTGCCTATTGCAATATAAGAGTAACTGAAGATATCTTTAATACTTCATTTGCTTCTTGGGGAGATGCATGGATTCTTGATACAAACACAACCTCCTACATGAAATTTATAAGAGATTTCTCCGAAGACTTTGATGACAATGTAGACGATGTAGTGTATTTTGCAGACAAATCCAATCTCAAGCCCTCAGAAATGGGTACCATTAGGCTTAAGTTTCCCAAAATCTCAGATTTTCTTCTACACATTGTACTCTATCTTCCAAAGCTGCAAATAAACTTGTTGTCCCTTTTGCACAACAGATAGCAAGGCCACTTTGTTCGGTGGAAAATTTGACATAAGGAAAGATTGTGACAACATGGTTTTTATGATTGGAATAGAAGACGAAAGACTATCGAAGCTGGATGGTACATCTTCCCATACACACGCTGTTGCATAACTCTCTCATCATGACTCATGTATAATTCCATCTAGTCTTTTGTGGCATGCTAGATTTGGCCATATTAATTATGACAGTCTTTGTTTATTAAGAAAGAATGGTGCTTCTGGTCTACCTACCATTCCTAGAAAACTAAAACAATGTGATGAATGTATCCTTGGAAAGCATAGCAACCAACCTTTCCATCATTCTACATCCAGAGCATGTAGAAGACTTGAACTGATTCATTCTGATTTATGTGGACTTATGCCTATTCCTTCTACAAATGGAAACAAATATATCATGACTTTTATTGATGATTACACCAGAATGTGTTGGGTGTATTTGCTGAAAGAAAAATATCAAGCTTTTGAAACATTTAAAAATTTTCATGTGTGGATTCAAAATGACGCTTAGTCGTATTGGCTCTTTTTGCACTGATAATGGAAGAGAATATACATCTAATGAATTTGAAAGTTACCTTTGCCAACACGGGATCAAACATCAAACCATAGTTCCATACAATCCCCAACAGAATGATGTAGTTGAATGAATGAACATGACACTTCTAAATATGGTTCGTTCCATGACGTTTTTCAAGAATGTTAAATTGATGTTTTGGGATGATGCAATTCTATGTGCAATTTATGCAATTATATGTTTTTTAATGATGCAATTCCATCTCATGCTCTTAGAAACAAGACTCTATATGAAATGTGGTATGGACACATTCCTTCGTGAGGCATCTCAGGGTCTTTGGTTCCACCTTCTATGCCTTGATTACTAAGGAGAAAAGAAGCAAGCTTGATGCAAGGAGTAGAAGTGAATCTTCTTGGGGTACTCAAATACCACCAAGGGGTATCGTCTTTACAATGAGACAAAAAATAAGTTCATCCTTTCTAGAGATGTGATCTTTCTTGAATCCACCAAGAAAGATGAAACTGTTGAGAGGAAACTCCCCCACATGAAGAAGTTCCTACCACTTCATCAAAACTTGAAGTTTAGTTGGATGATGTGATTGAGAAGATTGAAAATTAGAGGCTTGATGATAACTCAACACCATCTCAATCAGTCGAGAAACTAGGACCATCTCAAAAAGGTCCACCAAAATGGCTCACAAAAACACTTGAAAGTGTTAATCCCGATGAGATAGTCAAGACAAGAACTAGATTGTCCTCAAAACAAGATGGAGGTAACGTAGATAATTCAAACTCAGGTGATGTAGAAGATATGTATGTTTCATATGATTGTGAGTTGAATTTATCTACTAACCATGAACCGACTTCATTTAAATAAGCCACTTCTCATTATGATTGGAAAGAATCCTTGCAGAAGGAATATCATGCTCTCATCAAAAATGGGGCATGGAAGTTGGTGGACCCTCCATATGGAACCAAACTGATTGGCCAAAAATGGGTATTCAAGAACAAGTATAGATCAGATGGCTCACTTGACAAGCACAAAGAAAGGATCATGGCAAATGGATTTTCAAAGAAAGAAGGTGTTGATTATGTTGGAATACTAAGAGGGGCTCGGGGGGTGGGGAGTGAATCAATATGAGCAGTTTTATGACTTTTAACTACAATATATAAACTTCAACTTTATCAACAGTATATCATCAATGTATCATCTATGATTTCATTCAAAAAATCATGAGCATATAATCATAAGCAATGTCACATCAACAACATCACATCAAATATAGAGTACACTAGAATTTATGCAGAAACCCAAATGAGAGAAAACCATAGAATGATTTCCTATATATTGTCAAGAATACATTCATTGGAAGCACCAAATTCCCAATTCTCCAGCTACAAATTAAATAAGACTACAACCCCCTAATTTACAAGGACTAACCTGAAGGGAGCACCAACTCCCTGAGTTCTCTGACACCAACCGAAAGGAGGCTATGAACCCCTGATTTATAGGAACCAACCAGAAGGAAGCACCAACTCCCTGAGTTCTCCGAAACCAACCGAGAGAAGGCTACAAACCCCTAATTTACAAGCTTCAACATGAAGGAAGCTCCAACTCCTTTTGTTATTCAACACCAACTAGAAGGAGGCTACAACCCCCTTTCCTTGCCCCATCCTTCCACCCTGAAATTAAAGTGTAGACTAAAATGTCACTACCACAATCATTGCCACTGTCACTATCACTTCCATTGTCACATCAACCTGTAACCTGTCAACCTGTCACTGTATCCAACCTATCATTGTCACCCTATTACATCAACCTATCACTAGATCCAACTTGTCACAACAACCTGTCACTTTGACGTGTCACTGTCAACCTATCATTGTCACCAATACTCAACAGCACCAAGACTAGATCCACGATAACCAAGAACACCTCTCAACTAGATGCTCAAGCATCACCAAAATGTGCCTCTACCAAGTATGTACCGATATCATATGCCTCTACGAGGAATATACCACGATCACCAACAAACCATCACAAGATATATGTCTCAATCATGTACCAACACATCAATGATGTATACCTAAAGAATATGCCAAACCATGTACCATGTATTAACCATGTACATCAACATATGCACCATACCATGTACCAAGCCTATATGATACCATGTATCAACCATGTACATCAACCTATACCATACCATGCATCAACCATGTACCATATCACATGATATCATCAATGAAGTACCTCAGTCATAACCAAGATAGCTAGAATACCAAGATACCAATACAACCAAGATGTGAAACCAATCAATGTACCATAACACCACTAAGGTGTACCTCAACATGTACCAATGTCACCAAGAGGTGTATCTCATACATGTGCTACCATATACCAAGTGTGAACTTCAACCATGTACCAACATCCCACAGATATTTCTCTAATAATGAACCATAACCATGACATATACCAAACCAGATATCAAGATAGCCAAGAGTGTACTTCTAACAAGGTATCATGTCATCACCAAGTTGTACCATACCATGTATCATCACCACTACGCATGTGCCATAAAAACATAAGAATAACCCTTAAAAATTACCTATTATCCTGTAGCTAACCTGATACTCTCTAATACTGACCTGTAACCTTTCCTCAAACATAAACAACCTAGCACTAGAATATTCTGCAAATTTGTCTTAGCCTCACAGGACTAAGAACTCCTATATAATGAGGCCTCACGTGACGAGCCCTAGAAAACCCATAGGGGTGCCTCGTGTAACACCCTGAAGCTAACCTGCGAGGGATTTCTTAGTTAGGGTTTCAGAAAAATACTATCTCTCCACAACTCTGAAACTTTTTCTCTTCCTTCGCACTTTCTCCACTACCTCAGACTCAACTTCATATTTTCCAATAGACCAAAATATTATGATAAGATAGATATTCAATGAATGTGTGTATGTTCTTATGAGAGACTCCTTGAGGTGTATTTATACTTTTTCCAAGTAACTTCTCTCCTTTATCTTAGGAATTCTTGAACTTTCTTGTTGCAACCATTTTATCCATTCTTTAATGACTTGTAACCAATTCAGAGGATTCTTAACCATTCTTCGGGGATTTCAACTTCATGAGGGAATATCTCCCTAACTGTGAGGAACCACGTGGTGTACCAGCTATCAACGAAAATGACATGACAAGGACTATCCATCTATGAGTTTGTTACTTGCATTTATAATGTCCTCCATGTCTATTTTCCTTGATCAACTTCATGTTCCATAACGATACCTTTGGGGATTTCTATGGACTTCATCAGATGCACCCATCACATATGTTGACATCAACTACTCTTGTTGACATCAATGAAAAATATCTCACCATCAATATCGATCACAACTCTAGGGTATCTTGAATGATCCAAGGGTTGACATCAATGGTAACCAATTGTCCAACAATCTCCCCCTTTAGCATTGATGGCAATACCAACATTGATGAAAACACTCATACTATAGTACTTGTTTTCCCCTTATGACCATTTCTCCTCATCGATGTTTCTCTCTCTCCCCCTTTGACATCAATGGAAAGGGTATCTCCCCTTGGGGATGCTCCCCCTATCTTCATGCATCTGTTCTTTCTCTTCACATGTTTATGTCCTCATGTTTCTTTCCAAGTTTCTCTTCTCTTTTTGATATCCTCTAAAAGTATACCTTTTTTGAACAATCATTCTCGGATTTCATGTGCTTGAATCTTTCTCTTCTGATGTCTCTCTTTCTCTCCATTTGACATCATGGGAAAAAGGATAACTCCCTTTGTTGGTATGTATCCCGCTATTTGCATGCTTCTAATCTTTCTTTCCTGATCTTTTTCTTTGATGATTTATCTTTCCTTGACTTCTCTACAAGATGTCGTGTTGATCAATGTAGGGATTCCTGTGTATGTTTCCTTTCCTCTCTTCTAGTTCTACTTATTGTCCATTGGTTCTTCCTCTTATAACTATTTGACATATATAAAATCATTCAAAATTTATTGACTTCAAATATTCATCGCTTGTTATGTTCACTGTTTAGGCATCGATGATCATACTGCTTAACAATGTCCCTATGATGATATATATTTTGCTGAAGGTTCCTCTTTCACTATTCTGCTATGCCTTTCACTGCTTGTATTCTTGTGACCAACTGATTCCACTTGTCCACTGATTCCACTGATTCCAATTTGTAAGTATGCTTTGTCATATATCTTTCTAGACCTGCCAATGATATCATAAATCCATCTCTATCCATATGTCATAAGCTGTCCATAACTATGCTACTCAACTGTCCACAATGCTGACCCATGTGTCACTGCATTATCATGAAGGCTTCTTTGCTACAACTGATCATTACATATTCCTATTTCTCAAACTAAATTAAATATGTCCACTAATATGCAATACATCCTTGAACCTGTAATGAATATATTCCTTCCTTGAAAGTGTGTCAATGATATTCCTATGATATCTGCATGGGAATACTGCTTCTCAATCGATAAATTTGTCATTCTATACTTCTGTTATCTGAATTCTCTGAATCTATCTCTGCAAACACTTAAATCTTCTTAAAGGATGGTTATTTGATCTATAGTAGTGTTGGCACATGCCAATTTTGGGGAGAATCAAGGAAATTTTGAAGGAATTGAAGCAGTGTTGAAAAATAGGGGAGCGTGCTGGAAACAGAGGAAAAGAAACATTGAGAAAAGCAGTTACAAAGTGGACAAACTATTGTGAAGCAGTTGGAAAGTGGAAACACGTTGACTTGGAGAAATGATTGGATTGAGGAACAACTGAGAATTAAGTCAAGAAGAAAGTAGACATACCTAATCTGCTTAGGGTTAGGATTTTTGTAAGGGTTTTGTCCCAATTTTTGTATAAGTAGAATGTATTAGGACGATGCGTTGTTGGTCCGTTTTTGTGAGATGTATTGTTGAGGTTGTAATAGATCCTTTAGTTGAGAGAAGGTCTTGTGGAGAGAATTTGCGATCTGTGGAGATCGAATGTAATGGCAGAAGGATTGTATAGTGTGCAACATCAGATTTTGCGAGAATTTGAATAGAGAGCCAAAGAAAAAAATCTTTCTGGATGTAGCCCCAGGGGGGTGAACCACGATATATATGTTTTTTGTGTGAATGTATGAAATGTTTCTGATTGTATTTTCTTTAGTAAGTTGATGATGAACATGTTAAATGATAAAGGAAATAGAACTGCGCACTAATAATGAACTAATGGAATCTACAAAATAGCTCTAATTAAATGAATGTTATAGCTAGTGTTTAGATCAAAATATTGTGTTACAGTAGATAAATAATTTTCATTGAACACATGTGGCTATAATGGTTAATGAAGTTTGTTGGTAATATACTACGTTATCGGTAAGAGTTAGAGTTCGCATAATATATGGGTATTTGAGGATTAGTAGTTGAGTGGATCTAATGCATCTGAGAGAGAAATACATCCCATCCCAAGGTTCCAGACATCTGAGTCCTGTGGCCACCCATAGAATCCATCTCAGATGAGACTGTGCAGTGCACTCTATGCATTGTGTTGCCTTCTAGTATCTATAATGACCAATGGCATAAGGGAAGTTGGTAATCCTATAGTTAGAACCTGTGTCAACCCATAAGTAAAACCAACAATGGTTTCATTTCCGGTTGGAACTCAGAAGATTAGATCAAAAGGGATGTATCATGTACTATAGTGAGAGGGTTTAAGAAAGGGGACGTTTTTAGGTTGGAACCCCATGAAAGTGGATATTGAAAGATGGTTGACAGTCCATGAACTATATTTTTCCCATAAATATAATATAATCTCTAGGTTTAAGCCAAGACAATATTTGGAAAGATACATATTCAATGAAATACACGAGGGTTTATTTAGTGAGTTTCACATGCTATTTTAAGAGTTTATAACATGTTTGAAATATACCCATCCCAAGAATAGAGTTATATCAGTGGAGTGGACAAAATAAAGTGTCACGCGGTTGAAAAGAGTAAATAATAAATTCACACGTGTAGTAGATTTCTGTCTAGACAACATTGTAGTGGGGTATATCACTGATTTTGAAGTAGATACATCAAAGTATTATAGTGTAGTAGAGAAGGAGTTTATTAAGGGTCCAAGGGGAAGGTACATCAGGTCATTGTACACTTCGATCAAAATATTATTGCATGATAAAGGGGTGTTAACCATAGAATCAGACAACTAAACTACCATGTGTGCATGGGAGAGTTTGGGGAAACACTGAGGAAGGTATGAGATGGAAGTAGAAATGGATAGGGAATAGCACAATAAAGAGAAATATCCCATTATGATGGATCAAGAGGAGATCCAAGAAATTATGCAGAAGGCAAGAACTACGCACAGTGGCAGACCCTACCAATATAAGCTTAATAGGAAGAAAATAGCAGTAGCTGAGAATGAAGGCTTGGAGAGTGATGAGGAAGAGGTAGATGATGTCCATGCTGTGGATCATATTGAAGAAATACTGTGCGCCACATATGAAATGAATACTATAAGAGTGAGATCTAATGAGGCATCATATACCCTTGTTCAGATCCGAATCAATGTAGAACCTACAACCCCAAGTATGATTAACACATCAACAAAGAAAGAATTATTTAGAGAGACAACGATTGACAGTTAGAGGAAACTAGGAGATACTAATAGAAGTGAGGGTAAAAGTGGCAGTACCAGTAGCAGTACAGGTAGTGGTACAAGTGGGAGTACTAGTAGCAATACGAGTGGGAGTTCAAGTTCGAATAACAATACACAGATAGTAGTACCACGGGGAGCAGGTACAATACATTCAACAATGGCAGGAGTATATCCAACCATAAGATAACCAAAATTTCACGGGAATGGAAAAAAAGACCCAAAGAAGAACCTATTCGTGTGTGAGAGAATATGGGAAGAAAAAAGAATCACTGATGATGCAACAACAATAGCGCAGTTAGCAATAACATTCAGAAACCACGTGCTGGATTGGTACATGAACCTAGCAGTAAACAATCCACAGAGTGTGCCCATAACAGTAGCATAGATCAAGAAGGAATTGATCACAGAGTTTCAGAGGATGAAATTGGAGAATCAATTTATGAATGAGATGATTGAGGTTAGACAAAATCCAAGAGAATCCGTATGGGACATTGATCAGAAGTTCAAGACATTGAAAGGTAAACTGAAGTACCCAATTTTTGACATGCAAAACATACAACTATTTATAAATTCTTTGTTACCACATTTCAAATATCCATTGAGACAAAAAAAATTTCAAAACCAGACAGAGGCACTGTAAGAAGCGATGTAGTTAGAAGAGAATCAATATAAGCATACAAATCAAACTATAGAGGAGCTGAAAGAAGATCTGAAGAACTTGACAGTGCAATTGAACCAGAACAAAAGTAGGGAGAAAAGAGAAGTAGTGTGGTGTACCCTGTGTAGATCAAAGGGACATCAAAAGAACGAGTGTCTGAAATTTGCGTAGTACCTGGGAGTAGGGATACTGAATCCATTTCCTACAGGAGGGCCTTGGTGTGAAATATGCAAGACACGTGGGCACGATCCTTATCACTTCCCTATGATGCATAAGTACAAGACACAACTAAAGAGTACTTTCTGTAACTTTTGTAAGTTAGTAGGAAATGAAGAAAAAAATTGTAGAATTCTTGAGTTAATGAAGGAGATAACCTCAGATGCATACAATATGTAGGCTAAGTTGATGGGAGGACAGACCGTATTGGCAAAGCACAACAATTTCAAGCAGTGCCACAATTTCAACAACCCTTGCAATATAATCAGGCACCACAATATCATCAACAAAACATGGATCCACATGGGAACAAAGGAGGATTCAGAGGTAGAGGATGAGGAGGAATGGGTAGAGGTAGAGGGCCTATTTCTGCCATAATTGTAAAAAACAAGGACACTATTCCAGAGATTGTCCTCAACTAGCAACAACATGTATGTACTGTCGTACAACAGATCACATGACAAAAGAGTCCTCGAAGTTGATGACGAAGATCCAGGAGAAGAGAAATCTAAATAACCAAAATGTTTAGTGGATTACTGCAGAAACAAGGGATCCTGGGAGGAACATCAATATAATAAATAGAGGAGGAGTGAAGACAAGAGCATATGCACAGGATCAGAACAAGCAATCTTAGTGTTGTATTCAAAATAACACTCAATCACAACAACATTTTGATGAAAAGAAGGAAAAGGAAACTTTCAAGGAAGAAAAAAAGGAGTTTTTGAAGGAGAATGAAGCATCCACATCAAAAACTGCGTCGATGTATGATACTCCTATTTTTGATATGCCTCAATGTTTGGATCATACTTACAAAGGAGAGAAAACAAAGAAAGTAAGTAACATAAAGAATTTCATGGAATCTTTCTTTAAATTACTTAATGATAAGAGTTCCATGGATTTGTTTAAAAATATGCTTGAGAAATATAATTTAGAATAAGGGATAGGAACATAACCAAAGAAATTTAATCAGGTCTAATATAGAAAGAAAAAAACTAGTAGAGAGTTCAGATTGAATGCAAATATAGGAGACTTTAATATGGGGAATGTTATCCTAGACTTAGGATCAGATGTAATTTTTTTTCCAAAGAAGACTCGGGAAGCAATGGGAGAACCTACACTAGGGTATTCCAATATCCAATTGAAGCTAGCAAACCAACAGAGAGTAATTCCCATAGGTATATTGAAGAATACAACAATGGATCTAGATGGTGTGTGCACCACAACAGATTTTGAAGTAATGGATATGGTGGATGAGTCTATACCATTTCCAACACTATTGGGAATTGATTGGGATTTTGATAATCATGCCATAATTAATTCGAATACTAGAAAGATGATATTTGAAGATGGGAACTTCAGGGTAGTAGCACCTTTATATCCCTCAATTGTGAAAGGTATGTAGAACATGTGCCTCACAATGTTCTAGAGTATGATGTAAACCAATTGTATAGGAATACTACGTGAGAGGAAGATTATGTGAATCCAACTGCAAATGGATTACTCAGTTAGAGGATTATCAATTCCGACATGTCAGATTCAGATATTGGAGTAGAAAACTGGAAACAAAGATTGCGTGAATTCTCTACTAGGAGGTGCGCCAGAATTACACACGTAGTAAGATGGGTTGGGACAAAAGTAAGACAGTTTCCCACATTTACTGAAGAGGAAAATTTAGAAAACTTCATGAGAAAGTTTTAATAAGAGGTTTTGGATAGTCAGATATTATTAATGTTGGATATAACATTGAGGGACACACCTGCACAATGGTGGGGTGCACGCAAGGAGGTAATTTGGGACAAGTATCAATGTAAGTGACTGAAGTGCATAAGATTTGGTAGGAGTCAATAGGATAAACCTTTATAGAAGTATGATTGAAGAGGGAACCCAAGAAATCATATAAATGATTGTGTCACTAACTGGAGATTGGTAGCACCAGGGGAATAGATGCATTACTTTATTCATAGATTATAAGGAATACCAAGTAATTGGTAGAAAGAGCAGGGACTATACAAAGAAACTGTGAGTTGGGGCGCAATACAACAAAACTTTATTAGGACCTTTGCATTTGAAAGTGAGAATACATAGGTGGATATGGCATTACATAGGATAAAAAAGAATATATTTGAATAATATGGGTAGATACAGTGTCATTAGACAAATATTATAGAAAATAAACACTTGAACAATTAGTTTACTGTTATCAAGTCACAAAGGATGATGAAGTAGAAGACAACCCACATGACATACAAATATTAGAAGGGGAAGGAGAAAGAGGGTTAGAAGGACCTCGGCTACAATCATAAGAGTTCACTACACCTATGAATATTAAGAAGGTCAATATTGGGACTAAAGATAAGCCCAAGATAGCAAGCATTGGATATTACTAGGACAATGAGACGATGGAAAATATAACTGAATTACTGCGTGGGTATAGTGATTTATTCCCAGCCACATTCTCAGATATGAAAGTGGTAGCAGGAGAGCATGGAGAAATGAAGATACCCCTTAGACCATATGCAAGGCCAGTTATACAGAGAACATACATATTAAACCCCATCTATAAGCATAAAGTTAAGGAAAAAATTGACAGAATACTAGAATCAAGAATCATAGAACATGTAGAAGAATCATAGTGGATTAGTTCAATGGTGGTCTAGGAAAAGAAGACTAGAGGGATTAATATTTGTGTGGATCCGAGGAAATTAAATGATGCATGCCTGCATGATCCTTTTCCTACTCCATTTACATATGAGGTTTTAGAGAATGTGGGAGGAGTGAGGACATGAAGTATACTCCTTCACAGATGGATTTTTAGGTTACCATCATATCATAATTTCTTCAGAGGATAGGTACAAAAAAAAATTTGCAACAGAGTGGGGGTCATATCAGTACAAAATAATGCCATTTGGTTTAAAGAATGCACCAACAATATTTTCCAAAGTAGTAGTAGTTTCATTCAAGGATTTTATACATAAATTTTTAGAAGTTTATCTGGATGATTGGACATTATTCAATTTATTGAAGGACCATGTAGAAATTTTGAGGTTAATGTTAGAGAGATGTAGGAAATGCCATATTTCATTGAACATTAAGAAATTTATATTCAGTACACTGTTTGGAATCTTACTTGGACACATTGTATGCAAACAGGGTTTGATAGTAGACCCTGCAAAGATTGATGTTATTGTCAATTTACCAACACCAAAGTTAGTGCACCAATTGATAGAAACATTGGGCCATACATAGTACTACATGAAATTCATAAAGGGATATGAAAATATTATTAAACTCATGGAGAAGTTACTAAAGAAAGACATCATATTTCAGTGGAATGATGAATTCCAAGAGAGCTTGGACATACTGAAAGAGAAGATGGTGACAACACCAATTTTGAGCTTTCCAGATTGGACAAAACAATTTCATGTGCATGTGGATGCTTCATCCATTTCACTTGGAGTAATATTGGCACAACTAGGTGAAGGAGACATTGATCACCCAATATCTTTTGCTAGTATAAAGTTATCTGAGTCTTTGCAGAATTATAATACTACATAAAGGGAAGGTCTGGCTATGGTATATGCCTTACATAAGTTCAAACATTATTTATTGGGTCAACATTTTAAGATGTTTACATATCATTCCACATTGAAGTACCTAGTTAAAAATCCAGTGTTGGGGGGAAGGATTTGTAGATAACTATTATTTTTTTAGGAATATGATTTTGAAATCATAGTAAAACCAGGGAAGTTGAATGCAGGACCAAATCATCTATCAAGAATTACTAATGGAGAGGAGACAAATAATTTGGAGGAGAATTTTCCTGATGCTAACTTATTTTCTATTTAGATTGCTGGTGATTATTTTGCTGACATTGTTGGATTCTTGAGCACAGGAATGGCTCCCAAGGAATTTACTGTCACGTAGAAAAAACAATTGGTAGTGCATGCTACAGACTATTAGCTAATTGCAAGTCATTTATACAAGTTAGGTGCATATGGAATTATGAGAAGATGTGTGATGGAGCATGAATGCTCCATGGTGTTAGTAGAAGCACATGAAGGAATAGATAGAGGGAACTATGCAGGAAATCCTACAACACAGAAGGTGTTGCATGCATGATTATGGTGGCCTACATTACATAATGACACAAAGGAATATTGTTAGACCTTTGATGTCTATCAAAGGGTGGGGAAATTATTCAGAAGGGATGAAATGCCACTTATTCCCCAAGTAACCTTACAAGTGTTTGATAAATGGGATGTGGATTTCATTGGACCCATTAACCCACCAACAAGGAGATCAAGAGCCGGATACATCATCACTACGACATAATACTTAACTAGGTGGGCAGAAGCAACCCCACTGAAGGATTGTGGTGCATAAAATGTAATGCAGTTTCTCTTTGAGAACGTAGTGACCATATTTGGATGTCCTAGAATTTTGTTGAGTGATCAGGGAACCCATTTCATTAATAGTACAATCAGAGCTATGAAAAAAGAATTTGAGATACATCATCAGAAGAGCACACATTACCATCCATAGGAAAATGGTATAGTAGAATATTTTAACAAGATTCTAGAGAGCGCATTGACAAATATTTGCAATGTGAATAGGGTGATTGGGATTTGAAGGTGTCAACAGTGTTATGCACTTACAAGACTACATGCAAGAAGCTTACATGACATACACCATTTAGACTAGTGTATGCGCAGGAAGAAATGGTTCCATTGGATTATTTAGTACCTAATCTACACATTGAAACAATCACCAACATGATAGAAGAAGGTGATGCGCAAGAAATATTGGATCAGTTGATGGAGCTGGAAGAAGATAGGATTTTAGCGGGATTTCAATAGGAAGTATAGAAAACAAAGGACAAAGCTTGGCATTATAGGCACATAAAGAAGGAAAAATTTAAGGAAGGAGATCTAGTTCTCCTCTATGACAACATATATATACAACACCCAGGGAAGTTCAAAATGCACTGGTTAGGGCCTTATACGGTAGAGGCCATTACGAATGGAAGTGATGTGCAACTGAAAGATCTTGTAGGGAAGAATATTAGAGGATTGGTGAATGGAATTCAACTGAAAATGTATCAAGACAGTTGACCTAACAACTTGAGGTAAAAAAAGAGAGATAATGTATGATTGTACATACTGTATATAGTAGATGTTACAAGGGAAAGACAAAAATCCATAAAAAGAAGAAAGATAACAAAAACAAAAAAAAACCAAAAAGATAGAAGAATATTAGAGGGTTTTTGATGTAATAGATTTGTTAGCATTAACAATGCGTCGTAGAAAAACCAGTGTTGAAGACACCGCGCCCTGGAAAATATCTGTTATACAGAAAAAGTGGAGCATGCATGAAAAAGTGAAAAAGTGACAATTGTCAGTGCAAAACAACTGTCAGTACACCATCCTACTATAAAGTCGAAAAAAGGGGGGAAATGTGGTCATTCATGTTTTTTTTTTGCCAAGGAGAAGAACAGAGAGAGAAGCTTAAGCACAAAAGAGTGAGAATTCATGTTAGCAAGTGGGAAATTATAGTTCAACAGTTTGGATCATAACAAGCTGTCGCCACCACACGTTGGAGCATCGAGAAGGGCCAAGAGAAACATGAGAAGTAGTGCTCGGGTGACACAAACAATGATGCAAGACATGCCCATAGTCATGGACGTGGATGAAATCCACATACAAGAATATGAGCTACATACCACATATGTTGAGGAGAAAAAAACATAGCACAAGAGGTCTGACAGCTGGAAGAGGACACAAAGAGGACAGAATCCGATGTGTCGACTAGGGGAAAAGGGCCACAACAGGGCGAACAAGCCACATATTCAGTGTAGCAGGGACTAGAGCTAGAAGAAGATCATAAAAAAAAGCACCAGGGCATACCAGATGTTGGGGTGTCATCCCTAGAAGGGAAGAAGAAGGCATGAGTTGAGAGCAGTGCGCAAGGAATATCGTGCACATAGTCGGAGTTGGGAATAGTAATGCCAAAAATCCCAGAGGGAGTAAAGGCTGATGATGGGATGGTGGGAGGAGTAGACACCATAAAATACTCCGATCATGACATGGCTGACAAAGTCAAATTCCCATATTTGGCATAACATAACTATAATATGGAGAGTAGAGGAGAGGGCCCATTAGGCGTGCCACCGTTGGAGCCTGCACAGTGGATCCTGGGGCTCTATAATACCAGATCATGAATTTGTTGGATATATCACACTTTGGGTGTGGTAAACACATCAATGGATGTGTGAAGAAACTCCTAGCATGATCCGAATTTTATGAGCATAACAAAATGAATACAAATTATTAAAATATGCTTAACACAGAATAATAGAGATACAATAAAACTGGTTTTCTATTCAATAAGGAAATAAATTGAAACTGTAAAATGCAGCATAAAACAAGCTTTCTGGAATGGTGGCGGCTTATCTCTGAGAAGAGATGTGACAGCTGCACTCATTCGCAAGAATATTATTACAATGACACTCTGAAGGAATTTTTACAATGAACATGAATGCCAAAAACCCTATACATCCAAAAACCTAACCCTAGGAGATGAAGTGCCAAAAGTTACATGGGCCCTGTTTGGGTAAGTTAGTACATCAACTTCTTGGGGTCGTAACTTTTGCATACGATCTCCGTTTTAGGCGCACGATAGCCCGTTGGAAAGGTCTATCCGAATAATACACATTTATTTAACTTGTTGGAAAGGTCATTTCCAATTGTGGCGAGCCCTAAAAACATTGTTTAGGGCCTCAAAATGACCCCGCAAGTCAGGGACCCAAAAACTAGGAAAAAAACTGCCAAAATGGAAAACTGCCAAAATGAACCAGTTGGAATAGGTGGGAAGCCACCAGCATCCATATGGATCAATCCAACCCACTCAGGAAGAAATGTTATCCATTGTGTTGAGTTCCCCCATCAGATGAGGAAATTTCTGCTAAATTTGGCCCTGGGTGAGCCACTTGCCTTAGTGCAGGAGTTTCCCTACTTTGAAAACTTGATAAAGTTGGATTCTTTGCTGTCAGGTGCCCTTGATATGTTTTTCCACAATCTGATCATTGGATGCATGTTTCATGCAGTCAGGGTTGAGCTCTATTGGTGTCAACTGCTCTGCTATCTCTGAGGTGTACAATAATGGTGGAAAATATGGCTGAAGGAGAGCCACGTTGAAGATTGGGTGCAAGCCAAGGAAAGGGGAATGTTGAGTGCAAAAGAATTGTCACCCACAACCTTGGTGATGGAGTACGACCCATACCAGAGTGGGCAAATCTTTCGATGGGGCCCTGTAAGGCGTTCTTTCTGCAAGTGCAACCAAACTTTGTTGCCCACTTGAAACTTATGTGGCACCTGATGTTGATCATGGCGCTGCTTGTACTTGGCATTGGACTTCTGTAAAATATCTTGAAACTATTGGTGGATGTGATGGATCCACTCAATGAACCAGGTGACTTTGTGACCTTCTAGTGGAGCAGGAGACAATTCAGCGGAGGTGGTCACCAGGGGTAGTGCAACATCCATGGGGCCCAATGGTTGGAATCCCAACCCCACCTGAAAGGGGCTATGGCCAGTTGAGCTATGCAGGGCTCGGTTGTAGCTATTCTAGACACAGGGAAGACTCTCATCCCATGTGCAGGGGTGCTTGGAATTGTACATGCGCATGATATGTACGATCATCCGATTGACGACCTCAGTTTGGCCATTTGTCTGGGGGTGGAAGGAAATGGATTTGGTGAGCTTGGTATCCAGCGTGACCAGAGGCTCGACCAGAATGTGCTGAGGAACTGACTGTCCCTATATGAGACAATGGTTTGTGGAATCCCAAAGTGTACCCAGACACGTTCAAAGAAGATATTGGCAATGGCCTCTGCAGTGATGTTCTTCTTGCAGGCAGCCATAATCACCATATTGGAAAAGTGATCAAAAACCAAAAAAACACAATCATTTCCCCTCTTGGTGGACATGAGGCCCGAGATGTAGTCCATTGAGATGGATTTCCATGGATTTTTAGGAGTAGGAAGAGGGTGTACAGGCCCTGTTTCTTAGTGGTTGGTTTGGAAATAGTGTGGTCGATGCAGGACCTGATATACTTGCCGACATCTTGTCTAAGTTTTGTCCCGTAGAAATGATTCTGATGCACTGCCAATGACTTTTCGATGCCAAATTGTCCTGCCACCCGACTGTAGTGAGCTTCCCAAATTAGCTTAGTGCTCACTTGATGGAACATAGAGATGTCCTAGATGATAGAACAACCCATATTGAATATGGAAATTAATGACCACTAAGTTTTCTCCCAACATTTGATATGTGGTGGATAAGTCAGGGTTTGTCTCATAGAGGTGGGGCCATTCGAAGGTCTCATGGCTACAAGAGTCTAGCACCGTGGTGAGTGCCGTGACTGGAGGTCGGCTGAGGAAATTAAAAACTCGGTTGGTACTTCCTGTTTTATACTTGATGTTGAGGTGGAACTACTGTAAGTATGTGGAACACTTCTGATGGTGGTCATTCTACAATTTTCCTTGGGTCTGCATGAACTATAGTGGCTTGTGATCAGTGTGCATGACTGTCTCCTTTCCCAGAATGTAATGTCTACACTAGCGGTAAGCTTTCACAATGGAGTACATTTCTTTGTCGTAAGTATGGTACTTAAGGACAAAATCTGATAGTGTCTCACTATGATACGCCATGGGGTTGCTGTGTTGAGTGAGAATGATGCCCACAACATAGTCTGAAGCATCTGTATTGATCTCAAAGGGATACTGTAGGTTCAATAATGAAATTATTGGGGATGAGAACAAACACTACTTCAAGTCATCATTGGATTGTTGTTGGTACATTCCCCACACAAATTTTTCCTTACTTCCACCCCTGTTTACTTGGTCGAGGGCCCATACGATATGAGAGAATCCCAACAGGAACTTGCGATAGAAATTGGTGTGGCCCAAGAAGCTCCGAAGCTCAGTGAGTGTGGTTGGGGATGGCCAGTCACAAATGACTTGGATATTGGTTGGATCCACATGCACACCATGCTGATCAATGATGTAGCCTAGGTAATGGACCTTGTCCGTGCTGAAGGAGCATTTTTCCAATTTTGCATATAGTTTGTGCTGCCACAGGGTATGCAGAATCAATCGAATATGCTGCAAGTGTTCCACCCAAGTCTTGCTGTAGATAAGGATGTCATCGAGATAAACCACTACAAAATTACTGGTGAAAGGTTGTAGGATATCGTCTATCATACTCATAAACATTGCTGGAGCATTTGTCAAACCAAAGGGCATGACCAACCATTCAAAAAGACCTTCTTTTGACTTGAAGGAAGTCTTCCATACATCTATATGTTCTATTGGGACTTGGTGGTAGCTAGACTTCAGATCAATCTTACTAAAGTATTTGGCCACCATGAGCTGATCAAGGAGTTCATCGATTCAGGGAATCGAGTATCAGTTCCAGACTATGATTTTATTCAGGGCCCGGTAATCAATGCAAAGTCACTAGGTACCATCTTTCTTTTGCACCAGTACGATTGGGCTCCCACAAAGTGAAGAGTAGGGATAGATGTGCCCCTTGTGGAGAAGTTCTTGGATCTACCTCTTGATCTTTGTGTTTTCTAACAAAGAGTGGTGGTAGACCGACCCAATGGGTAGCGGTGTGCCTAGGGTCATATCTATGGGATGCTTGCCCTGGCAGTGAAGATGTACCCTGATAGAAGAGGAGAAGATATTTGTGTATTCGTCCACGACCTTATCCACTTGCTTCTGTTGTGTGGAGAGATCACCCATGTAGGTCCTATATGTGGTTGTGATATTTCGCTTACTCTAAGAGTGAATCATGAAGAAGACAAATTTACCAGTTTTAGAGATGACCTTCTTTCATTGCTTGGCAGAGATCAAGGAAATATCACTAGGAGGGACTGCCTCAGGTATCCTATACAATTTCTTGTTCAAAGAAATAATAACACTAGGAGGCCTAGATTCATATACAACATGACGTTTCCATAAATAAGGTTGGCCCAAAAGAAAATTACAAACTTGAAGAGGAGAAACATCACACAATACCTCGTCTTTGAAGGGCTTGATGCAATATGACAATCAAAACTGTTGGCTGATGCGGAGATCACTTCCTTGGTGGAGCCATCCAATGGTGTAGGGCTACGGGTGCAGTGTTTTTGGTAGGTCCATCCACTTGATGAACTCTACTGAGATGAGGTTCTTCTGGCTACCGCTATTACCGATGAAGTGCAGAGGGTTAGCTTTTACCCACTTCTGCGAATGGAAAAGGTGCTCACCTTCTTTTGGATGATTCTGGAGCTTGGTGGTAGCAACAATGGGACTGGGTTCCACATCAATGATCCATATTCCCCTTTCTGGTTTTGAATCAAAGTCAGAACCCACATCTGATTCAAAGGATTTTAGTTTGGCCACCAACGACTTCTTTGAGAAACAATCAACAGTGTTATGCCAAGGGCTCTTATGGAAGTCGCACCACTTCCCGAAATCCTTCTTTGTCTTTATGGTGTCCTTCTTTGCTTGCGTCTTGGACTGGTTGTCCTGATACTGTCCATATTTTCTCTATCCTTTGTTCTGTAGGTTGGGGCCACCCTTTCCTAGTTTTTTCTACGAGGGGTTCCCAGGCCCAAATTGTCTCACCTTTTGTTTGAGCTTCTGCTTGATTTTGATGGCATATCGATAGGCCACACCCAAGGATGAGATGTACACAAATTCCATTTCAGTCTAGATGTATCTATGTAGAGCACCATATGTCGCTATGAATATTTGATACCCAGCTTGGTGTGCATGGTATGGAAGATATTTGTGAAATCTAGCACTGCTTGGTCTCTTTCTTGCCACATTGTGATCCATTTGATATACAAGTCATCATAACTTCCGGTAGGGTAGTATTTTTCCTTAATATCATCCCTGAAGGATTCCAAGGTGGCCACGACTATCAATAATGAGGGTTCCTCTGTTTCCTTTTGCTCACATAAAGTTTCCCAACAATCTTTGACATGGGGAACAACTTTGAGGAGTGCAAAAGTAATTTTTTCTCTATTTGAAAAGTTATGGATAGAAAAATACCCTTCTAGTAGATTCAACCACTTGTCTACAACATCTGTGTCTATATGAACTTCAAATATAGGAATATCAAAGTTGATTTGTACCTTGAAGGGGGAAGCGCCTCCACTCAAGGAAGATGCGTCGCTTGTTGGTAGCCACTGAAGGATTTGCACAAAACTATCCATCATCTTATTCCTCTATTGTGTGAGGGATTCCTCAAGAAATATTTTGAAAGGTTCTCCTGTCCTGTCATAACTATTTTCTCCTTCCATGAGAGGTTGTTTGGGCATGCGAGAGATTTTTTCCTCAAGAGAAACAAGCTCGAGACCCAATTCTTTGTACCCTGACCTTGTTGGGGACATGCATTAAGATGACAAGGAAAAGACCGCTCTGATACCACTGATCTAGATTTTATGAGAATAGAAAAATGAATACAGATTATTAAAATATGCTTAACATAGAATAACATCGATACAATAAAACTGGTGTTTTATACAATAAAACTGGTGTTTTATACAATAAAACTGGTTTTTTATTCAATAAAGAAATAAGCTGAAACTGTAAAATGTAGCGGAAAACAAGCTTGTTGGAATGGTGGCATCTTATCTCTAAGAAGAGATGTGACGGTTGTGCTCATTCACAAGAAGATGATTACAATGAGGCTCTGAAGGCCTTTTTACAATAAACAAGAATGTCAAAAACCCTAGACATCCAAAAACCTAACCCTAGGAGATGAAGCACCAAAAGTCATGTGGGCCTCATTTGGGTAAGTTAGTACATCAACTTCCCGGAATCGTAAATTTTGCATATGATCTCTGTTTTAGGTGCACGATAGCCTTATGGAAAGGTCTAACTGAGGAATACACATTTTGCTGCTATATATTAAAGGTCATTTCCGACTGTGGCGAGCCCTTAAAACGTTGTTTAGGGCCTCAAAATGGCCCCGCAAGTCATGGACCCGAAAACTAGGAAAAAAACTGCCAAAATGAACCAGTTGGAATAGGTGGGAGGCCACTAACATCCATATGGATCATAGAAAGGGTGCATGGTGGAATTTTGTGGATGGATAGGCCAATGCCTATCAATTTTGACTTGATCACAACGATCAATGGGCTACCCACAAATGGGGAGAAGACAAAGCAATACTTAAAGGATAAAACTAAAGAAAAATCCATCTCCGAAGAAATCAAGGAAAAGTATGGAACGAAGAGAGGAAATAGGGGAATCAGGATCAATGACATAAATGATTCTGTGGCGAGATTTACTAAAAGTATGTTAGGGTGCAAGTTAATGTGCAAGTGCAAGAATGAGGAAGTACCAGCAGGAGTGGTAGCATCTGCAATGAAGTGCACAAATGAGAGCTCGATGAGTTGGGCCCTTTATCTGCTTAACTCTTTCTTGGAGGATTGCAAGGACACACAAGACTAGGGCTCTGAGTTCCACTACTCATGGTTACTCATATTCATTGCACTTGTAGGATGGAAATAACCGACGCATAGTATTTTCCTGCAGAGAATTGGAAAGTGTGGCGCATCCTGCTACACATCTCTTAGAAGAAAAATAAACCCAAAGTCAAAGAAAATAAACAACGATGTATTTTCTCTATATTTTTTGGAGATCTAGAACCATTTAGTTGACACATGGAGAATTTCCCCAAAGACTGTCTAGGAGTTTGGATAGATAGAAAAAATTCAAGTATCGCACCACAACATGTTGGTACATGTGAAGAAGGACCCAGACAAGGAGTGGCTACAACTGAGTTACTACATCATGACACAGGATATACAGATGGAGGTCCAGGAGTGGCCCGAGGAATGGAAAATGCTGGTGATCCAAAGAATAGTGCCAGGAGGATTGACCCAAATGTAGGACAAAATAGTCCCTTCATAGAAGACAGGCACAAATGACGCGAGAAAAAAGAAGAATGCCGCACAAGGACAAGTGGGGGGAAGCAGCCCCATACAAAATAAAAGTAGGACACATAAAAAAATCAAATCTTGGTTCTACATGGGATCCACTGCACATAGAGAAGGGACCAAGAGGAACAACAAAACATGTGCGTGCGGTAGAATAAAGGGCAGAGACACATGAAATACCCATGGAGGAAGAAATTGAGCATGATACAAGCATGGATACGCAGATGCCATAAGCATCTGATCCATCAGACGTCCAAAGGAAGAGAACAAGGGAGCAATCAAGTGGATCCAGGAAGAAGGTGAAGGCCCATAGAAAACCATTGGAAACATCACTGACAACAGATGATGTGGAACTAATAGCCACAACAGTAGAATATTGACCATCTGAGGTGTGGGAGAATGTAGAGAACCACATGGATTTAATTCTAGAGAAAATTCTAGAGAAAATACAGGAAGTGAAAATTGTGCTGGAGCAGTTGAGGATCAGAGCAGAGAAGTCATCAAAAGACAAAACAACAAAAACCAAGTAAGGAGTGCATGTTGGAGAAACAGTGCAAATTACAGTGCAGGGGAGCACCAATTTTATCATAACCCCTAAGATGTTGCTCATCATCAAGGAGGAAACACAGAGCCCCTTAAAGGAAATTGAGACATTGGACTTGGAGTTTCACAAGATCCCAACGAAGGCACTATATAAACTACAGATTAGTAACGCGCAAGAAATTCAGTCTAGGGCAAGGTTTGATGCGAAGAATATACATATAATGCAGGAGGATAATATCACACTGAAGGAAGCAACTAGACAAGAAGGGAAGATAAAGAAGATAGTGAAACAAAAAGTAGAAGAGATGGAGAAGTACATAGGCACAATATTTCGAACCATCCCAGACAACGCAGACTCAGAGGGAGTATCTACTTAAGAGAAAATGAGGAAAACAACATAGGCCTTGGAGCAGTAAAAGGACCAGATAAAGGAGTTGGAGGAGCGTGCAGTACCCACTACTCCTCTATAAGTAAAAGTGCAACGAGAACAAGATGCAACAAAATCTGCAAAAAGTATAGCATAGGCCATACATAGGATTTCAAAGATGTTGGAAAAAAGTGGCCAACTGTGGACACAACTCTTAGAAGATGGAAGCATGCAAGACCCACAAGAAAGGGAAGAGAAGGTACATGCAATAATGACATAATTAAAACAACGACAAAAGACAATGTCACTTCCAAAAAAATTTAAGACAACTGTAGAAATGAAGATCCTACAAGCAGAAGAGAAAGTAGTGCAGGTACAGAGAATTGCAAGACAGGCTAAGATGTAGCCTTTGAAGGACAAGGAAGAACAACTGGTCATGGAAATTGATGCAACAAAGACAAGGGTGGAATAGATAGGCTTGGAGGGAGGAGATATATTGAAGACTCCAATCACCACGCAGGTGGTGGAAGCCATGACAGAGAAGAGAAACCAAGCTAAGGAACAATGCCAACATATAACAGAGATGTATGAAGCACTGACACAGGAAATAAGGGATGGAGGAGTCCATGAGTGACTCGAGATGAATCACGATGTCAGTGTTGGGGGCCTGTTGGAATAGGCCAATCTTGGGGAGAATCAAGGAAGTTTTGAAGGAATCGAAGTAGCATTGGAAAATAGGGGAACGCGCTGAAAACAAAGGAAAACCAGTGCCGGTAAAAGAAGTTACAAAGTGGACAATCTACTCCGGAGCAGTTGGAAATTGGACAAGCGTTGACTTGGAGCAACAGTTGGATCGAGGACCAGCCGAGAATTGAGTCAAGAAGAAAGTAGACATACCTAATCTTCTTAGGGTTAGCATTTTTGTAAGGGATTTGTTTCAATTTTTGTATAAGTAGAATGTATTAGGACGATGAGTTGTTGGTCCATTTTTGTGAGATGTATTGTTGAGTTTGTAATAGATCCTTTAGTTGAGAGAAGGTGTTGTGGAGAGACTTTGTGATATGTGGATATCAAATGTAATGGAATAAGGATTTTAGTGTGTGTAGCACTAGCTTTTGAGAGAATCTGAATGAAGAACCAAAGGGACAAATCTTTGTGGACATAGCCATAGGGGGGGTGAACCATGATATATCTTTGTTTGGTGCAAATGTATGCAGTGTTTATGATTGTATTTTCTTTAGTAAGTTTATGATGAACATGTTGAATGATAAAGGAAATATCATTGCACACTAAGAATGAAGTAATGGAATCTGTAGAATAGCTCTAATTAAATGAATGTTATAACTAGTGTTTAGATCACAATCCTGTGTGACAGTAGATAAATACTTGTCATTGAACACATCTGGCTATAATGGTTAATGAAGTTTGTTGGTCATATACTTCATTACTGGTAAGAGTTAGAGTTAGCATAATATATGGGTATTTGAGGATTAGTAGTTGAGTGGATCTAATGCCTCTGAGAGAGGAACACATCCCATCCCAAGGTTGCAGACATCGGAGTTCTGCGACCACCCATAGAAGCCATCTCGGGTGAGATTGCGCAGTGCACTGTGTTTCCTTCTGGTATCTAGAAGGGCCGATGCCAGAAGGGAAGTTGGTAATCCTGTAGTTAGAAATTGGGTCATCCCATAAGTAAAACCAACAAGTAGCTATTGCACCGACTCCCCCTGTTCAATATTCATATTCATTGGGAGTCTCCAATCCGGAGGGCTCATAACAATGGAGGAATCCATCTTAATGTGGAGTAATATTGCTCTTCGTTTGTAGACTCATCATCTCTTTGAAATGTGACTCCTTCCTTTTTTCCCGTGGATTCATTATGATCTTGCACTACAATTCCCAATAGTACAATTTATTGGGTCTGTTCTTTATTCACCCTCTCTTCTTTCCTTTCTCGCACTACTACAAATTCTGCGATCTCTGGGACCTGTTCTTTATTCACCTATTATTCTTGTATTTATTTTCTTCTCCAAACCTTCATGTATCTGACATTGATGTTTTATTTCATGGAGGGATCTATCATGATTCTACAATTCTGAGCTATGTGACCATAATTATGTAATTTGTAACATTCAATGTTGTGGAGAGCTACATAGGTATTTCTTGTTTGAGTATTTCTTCCATATGATCTGTAATCTACAACCTTATGTCCAAAGTTAGTACAAATAAAAAAATTACCATAAAAGAAATTTACATACCTGGGAGTGAATAATCTTCTTTGTGGTGTATTCCTTCTGAATTCCTGCCTTGGATGATCATGATCTTCTATTTTGTTGATTCCTTCATCATGATTGAAGCTTCTTTGTTGCTTGAATGCGGAAGGTCTTCTTGAAGATGCATCTCTATTATACTCATTTTTCTTTGATTTGCTGACCATGATTCCTTTCTTTGAGTACTTCTGCATAACTCTTACCCCTTTCTTCATTCTTCCTTTTTGGAAACCTGGAGTGCTTCTCTTCAACTTTCTTTACTGATGATGTGGATGTTTCTCTTTCTTCAACGTTCTTGCTGAGCTTGACGATTTTAACTCTTAATGTGACAACTTCTTCTTCAAGCTTCTCAACCTCTTCTTGTTTCTTCATCATCTGAATCTTCATGACTTCTTCCATTCTCTTTGCTTCTTCAAGTTGATGATTTCTTCTCCAAGTCTTTTTTATTGTTGACTAAATTCAACTGCAAGATGGTTTAAATCCTTAGATCTTTCCTTGAGATGATCTGCCAAAGTATTCTCTCTCTTTTGTTCTTCCTTTCTTTGTGCTACTATTTTGGCTTCCAAACACTACTTCTCTTCCATCTAAATTTTGTATGTTTCTTCAATCCTTCTGTCTTCTTCTAGCTGAGGTGGCTTCTTCTAGTTGAGGTTTTATATTCATGATGACTTGTTGGGATTCTTCAGAAATTTCTTGAGAAATATTCTTGATTGATTGTTCCTTAGGAAACTTGTTTTCCTTCCTTTATTTCGTCAAATTTTCTAAAGCACTAATTAATTCTGCTTCTATTCCTACTATGTTGTAACGTCCCCCAAGCCAAACAGAGGGACATTATGATGCATACTACACATAAAAACAAAATTTACAACTAACTAATTTAATTCTTTTACTGTTAGGCGATTTCCTATAGATTTAAACTATGAATTAAACATATTTAACTACTGTCTACAACCATAGAATATATACATATACATCATGCTAATAATCAACATGAAATGGAACTAAATAGCTCATTACATCAACATATAAATCATTCTCATTCACCCATATTTCATGCACAACAATAACACATGTAAATAACTCAACAACAAGATAAAACACTTATCTTTAAACAAGAATTGTGCAACGAACTGCTTGGGATGAATTTTCCACCCAACCATAGATTGACTGTTCCAAATATCAATAGCCATTCATCCCTGATCCGACGCTAGCAATCCACAAAAGAGGGTGGTCTTTCACAGTACACTCATAGCTCATAAAACTCTCAACCAAACTAATATTCTCCTACAACTATCTTGATTTTCCACCAACTCTCTTCCTCTTGACTTGTCAAACCCAAGGAATGTACCCCTTCACTGATCTCATTTCCTCAGACATCCCATTCATTTATTAGAGTCTCTCTGGCACATGCATCTAGGAATCTCTCAGCTGGGAACTCAAGGAAAATTGCTACTAGGAAAACTATGAACGAACCAACAACAAACACTTTCTATTTTAGTGCAACTGACACATGAGTTCACCCTTCTGGCTTGAAAGCCCAAATCTTCAGTTTTCTAGCTCCAATTCACTCCAATTGTGCTCCATATTGCTTTATAATTCACTCTCCATGGATGCACCAACTCCAATCTCTCTTTCTTTCTCTCCCTTGCTTCCCATGCACAAAACTTGACTAACTAAAAATTGTTGTCCCAACCCATACACATTTCCTCTCTTTTGCTTTCCTTTATTGACTCACACTCTTCCCCAAGATGATTGTACTCAACCCCCATGTGCCCAATAATTTTGGGATGTGACCACTCACACCCACCCTCTTACATGTATTCAATGATTGGCTTTGGAAACACTCAATCATAAATGTGAAGGTTCATATACAAATAGAAAATTTAGGAAAATGGGTTGAATTAATATACATGCGTAATCCCCCCCATGGACCCCTCTTGGACATTATCCTAGAAAATCCCCCCTATTTTGGATTAATTTAGTCCTCATCTCTTGTCCATGTCCCCTTAGCAACTGACATCACATTTTATTATTAAAACATTGAAACACAATTCGTATATTGCGTCACTTTGGAAATAGCCACACATTATATCTACATAAGCATTAATTAAATCGAGGATTGTAGTGGGGATGTTACATTCCACCTCCCCTACAATCATGTGCACCTTCCTTGGTGCCCTTTATGTCGATATACATATATATGTGCAAATTTACATCACAATACTTAGAAATAAAATTATGCAATTTAACAACTCCAACAACAACTCCAACCAAAATCTCATGTTCCTTTCAACTTGCTAACCCAAGGAATGCACCATTCGTTTATCAGGGTTAACCCAAGGGATATACCATCCATTTATTATATCTAACCCAAGGAATGAACTGTTATTTTATCAAGGTCCCCAACATAGTTGGCTAGGACTCTGAGATGTGGTTTCAGAATTTTAGCTGCTCAAAATGGAGTCTTGCATTATGTTTTCTTCAAAACTGTAAAAAATTTGTAGGTATTTTTCCTGCATGTTTTATTCATGTGCCCATGTAGCATATTTAGGATTGTAGAAGGTCCATATAATATTTATGTTGGCACAGGGGAATATCCATGGTTCAATTCTTACAACAGTGCACCAACAAAACCCTAACTACCAACCTTTTTGACAACACCTGTGAAGTAGATGAAGTCTCACCCGAGGTAGAATCAGGGGTGGTTGCAGGACTCAAATGTATGCAACCTTAGCTGGGACAAAAACATGTGATTATAAAATATTAATAGATCACTTAGAAGTTATAGTTCATTAATATTCAGTCTTAGTTTATAGCGAAACTAAACCCTAATAATAGATCAACACAGTATTCACACAGATCCAATAGATTCAAGCACTAAGCATACCAACATAGATAAGATCTATCATTCATTCACATTATTTAGCACTAAGATACCATATTATATTCTTCTAAGCATATATCGGTGCACTAAGAATTTAACCACATAAATAAGAGATCAACCATAAATCATAAAGCAACCACAACACGTGATATATGTGGTTCACCCCCACCCTGGGGCTACATCCACCAACTCTTCTTCTTTATTTCTTTTTGTAAATATTCTACATGCACAAAGCCATGATATATTACTCCGAAGAAGAAAGGATATCTACGCACACTCCGCTAGATCCTCCTCCGTGAGTTACACCACAAAGCCTCTTCCTAGTCTCTTATAATCACTTGCACTTAGCCTTGCAAATCTCACACAGTATGCACAAAGAAATTACAAAAATCACTTGCACTTAGCATAGCATCAAAAACCTCTTCTCCCTCCTTCTCTTACATTGCATAGGCTTCTATTTATACATTACAAAGAGGGCCTAAACATGGGTAAACCCATGGGCCAACATCCCCATACCCGTTACATAAGCCCAAAACCAAAAAATCCCTAAACAAGGGACAAGATCCAATGATCTCCGCTTCAACTTGCACTTTGCTTTCGATAGACTATCGAAGTCCCAAAAATAGGTCAAACATGACCAAGGATGCTCAAAACTTGGTCAAGGGCCAACAGGCCCCCAACACTCACCTGTGACTCGTCTCGAGTCACTCTGGTCTGGGTAGCCCTGCTTCAAAAGCCTCGAGCTTGGCTCAAGTTTCTTCAACCTGTTGATGCGCCACGACCTCCTTCTTGATGAACTCTTGGATAACTTCTTCGTTGATAGGTCCCTCTAAGCGTTGTTCAACTGCAGTGATGGCTTGCTCTAGTTCTTCTCCTCGGCCTTCAATCTCTGTGAATAGTTGGAAAGCCTCATCTTGTGTTGGTTGGAGCCTCTGAGTCACTTCCATGACTTTGATCTGAATGGTGTGGACCTGATGTTGAGCAGTGCACTGTTCTTGGGATCGCTTTATCCTCTCAATGGATGAAAGGGGCTTGAACTGCACCTGTACTGTTTCTTCTTGCTACTTTTCCTCCTGGAGTTGTGACTCTGGTGCCTTCAGTTTAGGATCCTCAATGAGTCGCTCATAATTCTGGGCACTGGGATCACTTAGATATTTACATTCCATGGTGAGGGCCTTGATTCTCTCAACTGCGCTTTGAGCAATTTCTTCTCTTTGATCCTGCACATCTCACAGAGTGATGGGCACTGTTCGTAGCTCTAAGTATGCTATTCTTTGTTGAAGTTGTTGGATAACTTCCGCAAGCTGCGCTACTTGATGTTCCACTCAGTCTACTGCTTTTGACTCTAAGCCCATCATAGAGCAAAGTGCTCTGTCGACTGCTTCTTTGAATCCAAGCTGCTCTGTGAAAAACTTCTTTTTTTCTTGCTTGACCTGTGCCCTCTCTTCCTCAAACTTGGCTTGAAGGTCATCATTCTCCTTTTGTGCAACCCAAGGTTGCTCTACTATTTCTTATTGGGCTTGTTTCAGGGCCACTGTGGCTTGGTATTTCTCAGCTTGTGCTCGACGAAGGTGAGCTTCGATCACATCAACTAGATTGTGGAGTTGGGCAGACTCATATCCCAACTTTGGTTCTTCTGATGGCGGGGGCATAGTGGATACTGCACGGCTGGATTGAAGGGCATGTTGTACCCCTCTGAGTTCAACCTCAATCTTGTCATAAATATCCTCCTACTTGTATTCATGTTTCTACAAGATGTCCTGCGAGGCATCTGCTAGGGCTGCAATGATGAAGTCGAATTCATCTACAGTGAGCATAGTTTGCATCTTAGTCAAGGTGGCTTTGGATTTCTTTTGGGAAGTGGGCTTCATGGGGGAAACCTTCCTTTTCTTCAAGGGATCAACCTCATCAATAGGATCCCTAGGTGGTGGTACTTCACCCTACTTCTGCTGATCTTCTTTTTTGTTGGTTTCTTCTTGATCTACTTTGTCATCACCCCCTCGGCCAGGTGATACTGAAGCAATTTCTTCCGAGGTGCTGCTCAAGTTTTGGACCTCTTCGGTCTTCTTCCTTATGCTGGGTCCAGGAGTATCCTTTGCTTCATGAGTGGTCTCAAGGCTACCGATTAGTTCAGGGTTTGACATTTCTGCGGGGTCAGCAGGGATGAGGAGCTCTGTAGACCAGTCCTTGGTTATCTCTTTGAGGTCCTCCTCTGTGAGCTTGTAGTATGACTGAAGCTCTTCTTATGCTCATTTGCGTGCACGATGATATAAATGAAGTGTTGATCTGTGTGGAACTTCATGAGGGGTTGGAACCAATGCAAGGTGCTTGATTTCATGTGAGGGACAACTTCGATATCCCTCTTTAGTTGGAGATAATATGTATGAAAGACCGCATTTGACTGCCACTGTTTTCCCATATCGCCCGAGTGCCAAAGCGTGGTGAACTTCACAACGAGCGGCTCAATGTCCGGGAAGGTTGCACCTTCCAAAATCTCCCAAGAGGTAAATGTGATGAGGATCAGGAGCTAGCTAAAGTGGAACTCATAGCCTTGATCCTGAGCTTCGCGACAATCCAATTCCAGCTGGTTGACCAAGTACTTCACCCAGTTCATCTGGAGTCCTTATACACATTTCCCAGTGAGGTCAACAATGAATCCTATGACCTATGTAGGTCTGTTATTTCTCACAAGCTTTCCTGTGATCAACTAGCAGGCCAGGCGCACTGCGCCATTCTGGATGGAAGCTACCTTGTAGCCTCACATTCCCTTTTCTACATCGAAAAGTGTTTTTGGTGCAAAAGTCAGCGCAATAAGTAGACAATGGTGTAACATGTCTTTCCAATGGAAAAGAGGCCTTCATCAATGCGGTTTTGTCCATTGTGGTGCAGTCCTAATGGTCTGATGGTGAGATTTCTGACCATAAATGTTGTTTTAACCATTCAGGGTGTTGGGCTAATGGTTATAATGATTTCAACGACTATATTTCTTCGCCATGTTGCGCTATTCTGATGTCTCGGCGAATTTCCATTTTTGCAAACCTTCCTTCTATGAAGTCCCCTTTGGAACCTTCTATAACCTTTCTATCTTTTCTCTCTTCTTACTGAGCTTCTTAGCCTTCTTCCCTGTAGTCTTCGTCTTAGTTATCCTCTTTCCATTTTGATTCTTATCTCCTTTTGGTATAGTAACTTCGGGCTGTTGAGATTATTTCATGGGGTCAGAGAGTAATATGTCTTCTCTATCTGGGGTAGGTGTTCTACTCGTCTGTGAGTCTTCTTGTGTTCTTTCAACTTCGACATCCAAATTTCTGGTTCTAAGTAGCTTCGATCTATTCTCCTATTCTTAAATCAAGTGTGCTATCCTCCTAGTCATGAAATCTTTTAATTCTTGCTTCTTCTTCTCTAAGACTTCCTCTTCTTTCCTTTTGGCCTGATCCATTTCAATCCAAGGTTTTCCTAGTAATATAGCAAATGGGGTGATGTTCTCAATAAATTTAACAATATCAAAATATTCCTCTATCAAAGTTCCATGAGCACTCATAGATATCTGGGTGAGTCTTCTACATAGGGTTATCAAATTTCCTCTAAATAATCATATTCCTCCCAATGAAGGAATCATAGCAGGTTTTCCTATCTTTCTGTCATGATATTTACCTGTGTTTCTTCATCCAGAACACAGTCAATGTAGAAGTCTCTTATTCTTGCTTCTATGCATTCTTTTTCTTTGAATATCTTTGATAAGTTGATATTTCTGTGATCATTTAGGATTTCTTTCATTTGTAGCAATACATTCTCTGATTCTTTCTGGGGTTCTGCCATGGTCTCAATTTCTTAACCTTCCTCAGGGTTTTCTTGTCTCATATTCATTCTGTTAATCTTAGCAATCATTCTAGGGAAATCTAAAACTTCATGATCCATAGCTTTACAACAAAGAAAATTAGGTCTTCTACCAGGGCATTCCTTAGCAAGATGTCCCAGTCTTCTGCAACTGTAAAAAAGATTTAATCCTCTCTTTCTTTGAAATGATCCCCAACCTTTCCTGTACTACGCACTAGGATCATAGTAGCTAGCTTGCAAAAATTTCTTTCTAGGATCTTGCATCCATTTGTTAGTCCAAACATTCTTTCTATGTATAGGAATAACATATCTTTCACTATTTTTGTTAGATCTACTCATATCAAACCTTATTTCATCTAGCTATGCCCTACTTTTCAATCTAAGACAAAATTTATCAAACATACCTAGATCCATACTTTTGAAACAAAAATTTCCACTTATCTTACCTTTTCAATCAAAATGTTTCACTGTTCTTACCTTTATCAGAGCACAAAGCTTTCAGGTCTTACCTCTTTTATTTAGATCTAACTTTTCTTCTTGGTAAAGAGATTCATAGGTTAAGTAGAATACTACGCACTAGGGCAACAGATCTACACATGAAGCTTTCTCTTTTCTGTAGTTCCCAACAATCATAGTTTTAGGTCCTGACAATAGAACCATTTATTGTTATAGGGGAAGAACTAGGGTTCAACACTTACAACAACACACCAAGAAAACCCTAACTACCTGCCCTTTTGGCAACACCTGCAAAGCAAATGAAGTCTCACCTGAGGTAGAGGCAGGGGTGGTTGCATGACTCATATGTCTGCAACCTTAGCTGGGACACAGATCTGTGATTGTAACACCTTAACAGAGCACTTAACAGTTATAGTTCATTAATATTCAGTCTTAGTTTACAATGCAACTAAACCCTAATAACAGATCAACATTGTATTCACACAGATCCAATAGATTCAAGCACTAATCATACCAACACGGGATATACGTGGTTCACGCCCACCCTGACGCTACATCCACCAACTCATCTTCTTTATTTCTTTCTGTCAATATTCTACATGCACAAAGCCATGATATCTTACTCTGCAGAGGACAGGAGATCTGCATGCATTTCGCTAGATCCTCCTCCCTGAGTTATAGCACAAAGCCTCTTCACAGTCTCTTACAATCACTTGCACTTAGCCTTGCAAATCTCATACAATATGCACAAAGCAATTACAATCACTGCTTGCACTTAGCATAGCACCAAAAACCTCTTCTCCCTCCTTCTCTTACATCACATAGGCTTCTATTTATACATTACAAAGAGGGCCTAAACATGGGTAAACCCATGAGCTGACATCCCCATACCCGTTACATAATCCCAAAACCCCAAAATCCCTAAACATGGGCCAATATCCCGCGATCTCCGCTTCGAATTTCTCTCCACCTTCAACAGCCTGTCGAAGTCCCAAAAATATGTCAAACATGACCAAGGATAATCAAAACTTGGTCAAGAGCCAACACTTTACCAACCCTATGGATTTGTTCTTGAGTACTTCGATTTTCTAGTTCAGAATGCATATTGGTTCCACCCGGAAATCCCCTTCGTGCTCCACTGGATCACATTCTAATCAATTATGTGGTTAGCATTAGACACATATTTATTTAACAATGACACAATAAATACATTATGCACTCTCATGGATGCAGGAAATGCTAGCATGTATGCAACTAACCCTATATTTTCTAATATTTCAAAAGGCCCACAGTATCTTGCTGCCAACTTTGGGAAAATTCTTAATCTTAGCAAGCTTCTATTTTCCTTCACTTTCAAAAACACATGTTCTTCCACTTTAAAATATCTAAAAAATCTGTTCCTGTCTGCATAACTTTTCTTCCTATCCTTGGTAGATTTTAAATTTTGCTTTATCTTTGCCATATGATCTACCATTTCTCTTAACAATTCTAGCCCAACAACTACTCTATCTGTTGGATTATCCCAACTCACTGGAGTGTTACTTTTTCTACCATACAATGTTTCAAACATATTTATTTTCAATGAGGCATGATACCCATTATTGTAGGAAAATTCAAATAAATGAATATAATCTTCCGAATTTGATGATTGGTCCATCACATACATTCTAATGTCTCTTTTAATTTTAAATAATTCTAATCTGAATTTGGTGCTGCAATTTTTTTTTCTTTTAGATCTGTCCTGTACATGCTAATGGCTGCAATATGCACTTCATGATATCTCCTGATGAGTGCATCAACCACTTGATTTTCCTTTCCCTTTATGTTCTTAATTTCAAATTCATATTCACTCATAAATTCCATCCATCTAGTTTTTTTGGCATTTAGTGTTGGTTTTCCAAACAAATTCTCCAGGCCACAATGGTTTGTTCTTAGCTTGAATTTCTTACCCATAAGGTAATTCCTCCACATTTTCAATGTATGTACAATCGCTGCTAACTCCAAGTCATGTGTAGCATAATTCCTCTCATGCTATTTTAATTTTATGGACTCATAGCATACCACGTGGTCCCTTTGACTGAGAACTCCACTGAGTCCTTCCTTGCATGTATCGATGCACACAACAAAATCTTCATTTGGATATACAATCTTCAATATTGGTGCACTAGTCAATATTCCCTTCAACTATTGAAAACTCTCTTCACACTTGGAAGTCCATTCAAATTTCACTGCCTTCTTTTCCAAGGAAGTGATTGGAATTGCAATCCTTGAGAACCCTTTTATGAATCTTCGATAATAACCAACAAGACCCATGAATGATATGACCTATGTCACATTATTTGGAGCTGGCCATACTCTAATGGCCTCTATCTTCTTAGGATCAACTTCTATCTCTGTTGCTGATATTATATGCCCCAAGTAATGAATATTCTTTTGATAAAAGATGCACTTACTTAGCTTAACATACAATCTATACTCAAAACTTGCAACACCATTCTTAAGTGTTTCTCATGTTCTTCTTCTAATTTAGAATAGACGAGTATATCATCTAAGAAAAAAATCATAAACTTGACCATGTACTCCCTAAACACTCCATTCATCATGCAAATAAAAAATGTTGGGGTATTTGATATCCAAAATGGTACTACCATGAATTCATAATGCCCATATCTTGTTCTGAATGCTTCCTTGCTAATATCTTCTTCCTTTATCCTTACTTGATGATAACCTAATCTCAAGTCAATCTTCGAAAAGATTCATGCACCTTTTAGCTGATCAAATAAATCATCAATTCTTGGAAAATGATACTTATTCTTTATGGTAACCTTATTAAGCTGCATGCAATCAATACACAACCTTAAGTTTCCATCCTTCTCCTTCACAAAAAGAACCAGGGTTCCCCAAGGAGACACACTTGGGTGTATATACCCCTTCTTCAAAAGTTATTCAATCTTCATTTGCAACTCTTTTAGTTTTGGTGTGCCCATTCTCTAAGGTGTCTTAGACATTGGGGAAACTCCTGACACCAAATCAATAGAGAAATCAATGTCTCTCTTTGGTGGAAATCCTAGAATTTCTCTAAAACCATATTCAAAATCCCTCAAGACCAGATGGTCTTCAATGTTTTCCACTTTGTCTTTGGTTTCCTCCTCCATATGGTCTGCAAACATCTGACACCCCTTCCTAAAGATCTTCTTCAACTACATAGCTAAAATCTCTCTAACAACTACAACTCTTGGAATTCCTTGAATCTTGCCTTGCCGCCCTTTCTCATCAATACATCCGATTGTCTTGTTGTAATAATCTAGGACAACATGATGTTTTTCCAACCAATCCAAGCAAATTATATAGTCATACGAACCCAATGGTATGATATTTACATCTACCTTTGTGCTAAGTCCATTCATGTCTATCGGGAAGTCTTTAACCAACTCATTGATTTTCCTCTTAGATCCTATGGCTAACTGAACTAGCCAATATTTCTTATGCTTACTTAGCAAGTGAAATATTTCAACAATGTTATCATTTATGTAACTATGGCTAGCTCTAGAATTAATCAAAATTGCTATGGGTTTGTTGTCAATCTTACCTTCCACTTCAATCATGGGGGTTTGATACTCTGCCTACTTGTTGTCCAAGGATGCATAAATCCTTGGCATGCTTCCTCCCATGTATTTCACTATTTTATCCTCTTGAATGTTGTGTATAGTCCTCATTCTTTCTCCTTCGTGAGGGCAGTCCCTATATAAGTGATTTCCCTCACATTCCCCACATTGAACATGCTATTGCCTTGGCCTTTTCCCAAATGAGTCTGCATTATTTTTCACATTTTGGGATTCCTAGACTTGCTGTTTTTCTTGGGATTTGTTTTTGAAAAGGGGTGACTTAAAACCTTTTCTCCCTTGATCATTTTTCTCTTTCATTTTGTCATTCAAAGCCTTTTTGAAAACTGGCCTTCCTTTGATTTGCTCATAAAGGTGTCTTTCTCTTCTTATGGTTTCCTCCAAGGTATTGAGGTTATCATAATGAATCTTGTCACTGTATAATGAGGGTAACCCACTTAGAATCCTTTGTATTTTGACCTTCTCATCCTTGATGAAGTCAACATACTTCAAAAATTCAAAGAACCACTTCTCATATTCCTCCATTGTCATGGTTCCCAACTTGAGTTCAAATAACTCTTTCATCTTTCTATCATAGTAATGCTTAGACAAATATTTCTCTTGGAAGTATCCTTTGAACTGCCTCCAGGAGAAACTTTTGTCATCAAGGTTCTTAGCTTTATTAAGTTGATCCCACCACATGGATGCCTTTCCTTGCAAGTGATAGGTGGCAATTCTAGATTCTACTCGAGAGGGGTAATCATGCAGATGGAAATATTTCTTCATTTCTAATAGCCAAGACTCTTCCTCTTCTACTTTCCTATGCTCACCATTGAAATTAGGTTGCTTGATTTTCCTGAGTTCACATTGGAAGATGTTTTCCTTAGGCCTGCTTCTTTGCCTATGAACATGAGAAACACTTGGGATGATCCTTGGAACTGAACTTGCATGAGTTATTCTAGTGGAATACCTTGGATAATTATGGCGTCTTCTCATGCTTCTTGACTTCCTATAATTTCCGTGATCACCCCTTTAGCTATGGGATCTAGAAGCTGATATTTGTCTAGCACTAGTTGCTTGCTTGGTTCCAGAATATATGTTCACTTGCTTATGAAAAATGTTTAAGATCTGAAGTATCTCTTCTCGAGACTTCATAATCCTTTCATTATAATCCTTGTAGCTCTGCACTTTCCTATGAAAACTTCTCATAGTGACATGATCTTGCCTATCTCTTCTTCCATTTGACTCTGAATCAACATTCCCCATGCTGACATGAAGACCTTTGATCTCTTCCTCATGGCTATAAGATCCTTGAGTGTCTTCCATAACTACAAACCTCATATAAGAACTAAATTTTCTTTCTATACCTCTAATTCTACAAGAAATGGGTTTGTAATAATTACTGTTAGAATATGCGTATTGTAAAACATTTCATTAATTAGAATACATGTTATTTACTCATCAATTTATGAAGGACATTGCATTGATTCACACTATGATTACCTAGATGCATTTATATTTGAAATATATTTCCAATGGCTATACTCATGTCCCTATCCGATCTCTGAGCTGAAAGTTATGGCTTCTTGAAAAATCCATTTTCACCACTTACTGTGCATTTTCTCTACTGATGCAATTTTATTGAAATGGAAACTTTTGTCAACTGCAGAAGAAAATATGTGAGGAACTGGACAAAATTTTGTATTATAAATAGATAATAATAGCAACAGGTAATTCATAAGAACTCTCATAATTTCAATCTGATGTTCCAGTAAAAAACTTCAACAATCAGGAATATGCAACTTTGTCATTTTTCACTCTTTTTGTCCAGAGTAGAATTTTAAGCAGAAATGGCTATCTCTCAATCTGTGCACTTCTAGAAAAATTTCATAAATCCAAAGTGTTTGTCTTGATGAGTATATAAAAATTTGATTAAATAAAATTTTCCATTTTTGTGATCTAGGGTCATTTTTCCTTCTCTAAAAATCTCAAAAATCCCCAAAAAGTGGCCCAAAATAGTGGATTTTGGCCTATTTCAGTGTCCCCATTCCAATCCCCATAGAATTTATTCAGTTCATTCATGGGTTATTTCTATGTCTACTTTTTGGATTCTCCCCAAGAGTTTTGGTTTAATTTGGAGTTCTATCAATGATATGGACCCATATCTTTAAAAACCAATATTTTGCAATTTATGCCAAATCCAAGCTAAATTGAACAAGGGTGTGTTGAGCACTCAACACACCCTAAAAGTCTATTTTCATTTTTGCTTTTGGGTACCACTTGATCCTTTACACTGTGTATTTTTTCCTTCGGTATGAAACTGCTACTTGTGCTTATTTTTATGTTCATGTTTGAATTTTCTAAAGCCTGCCTGAACATACAACAAATAATCATCTTAATCGTTAAAAGGTCCTTAACAAGCTACTTAGGGAATCGACACACTAAATCTTTCTACGACGCGCTTTGGAGTTCAGCATCGGTAAATGTTAAAGGTATTGAAAATCGTTTGAGAAGTTTAAAATAGTTGAACATCGATCTTCATTGGCGTCGACAATTAAACGTATTTCTTTTTATGATTAAACTTTGGCAGATGTATCACCGAAGACTGACCCATTTGGCTTCAACAGGAAAAAGAAAAGGTAAGCATCGCGCAAAGAGAAGAGCGGTATCTCTGATTGCTGACACCCGGTATGATTTTGACGTTGGAGAATTACAAAATACAATACTCATTAAAACTTACATTTTGAATTTGCCGACCCCCAACGCCACCCAAGTATAGGTAGTTGAAATATATTTTTAGTACTTTCGACAATCCTTGCCCACCAGTCGAATGCTAAATTGTATGTTCAAATATTTTAAGTAACCCCGGGTTGATAATCCTTGTCAACATCAATCAATATCGAAAGTTTTAGAGGGAACATATCAACAAATTCACGTTGCAAAAACAAAAATTATAAAATCATATAATTTGCACAAAAAACTCAGATAAAAGAACATAGTTAATTTACATTCAAAAGGGGACATGATACATTCAAGAAGCTTCAAGTTTTCATATAATTAGAAAAAGTTCCCACCAAAATTGGGCTACATACAAATAGATATCGTCGACATCTTTACTGACCGACCTGGTCACAATGAGAGTACAAAACCCTTACTACAAAAGAGAAGAAATATTAAGCTTCATTTCAGGGAATTTAAAGCAAAGGCTCGTCCATTATGCATCTCATACACGCACACCCTCTCTCAGACTACTTCTCGCACCCTGTAACGTTTCCTCTCCCTCTTTCGCTGCCATCCTATGCGCCTCACGCAATTTCACAATTGTATCTTGAGCTTATCAAAGCTGTCTCTGGAGCCAAACTTCTTTTCCTCCATGACCCTTTGATGCCGATACCTCCTGGTTCTTCGCTGCCAACTAGCTCTGCAACTCCCTATTTTCTTGGTAGAGTTCAACTATAGCAATTTGGGCCTACTCTAACCGCTGGATGGAACTCTTAATGGGAGAAACCAGTTCTTTTTCCCTCCCCTTTCATTCCTCACTTCCTTTACTAGAAATCCCCACAAGCCTTGACTGGTAAGTACGCATCGTAGACCCCTTAGTGGAGGGATGTATACTCAACTCATCTTGGTGGCAGTCTTCCTCCTTTTTTCCCGTGTCTTTCCTAGGCCTCCCTCTTCTTTGTGGTGTTCGATCCTATGGAGGCGTGGTCTCCAACATACCTCCTTCAGGTATACTTCTCTCCACCCCAACGTTCGCTAGAGGTGCTGACACCCTATCCGAATGAAATCTTGTACCTCTTGTCGAAGCTTCGAGGACACTGGGAGCCAATGAGAATGAATCCCTTGCACGTTGGGTCTCAGACCTGGCACTCTGGCTACCTCAAAAACCCTGTCCCTTGTTGGGAGGGGATCCCATAATGCAACAACATGGTGGCTTGGACACCAGCAGGTAATTAAGGACCACTACACCAAGTTTCACTTGAATAAACACACAAGATTAGCGTCATAGAATCATAAACTCGACTTATGTGTGGAATTCCCCACAAAATTCCTAAAATTTATAGCCAAACAAAGTAGCAAACCAGAGCGTGCCAAAAGAAATCTCACGCTTTGTGAAAATATGCCTTGAAGACTTAATGCGTCACAACTACTCGTCAGATGTAATCCAGAACACTTAAAGCACCATCGATCAGAGTTGCAGAGAATGTGCAATACGATCATTCCAATCTCTTTAAACTCCCCAGCTTCAATCATTGATGAATGATAGTTGACAAACTTGGTAATACGGATTCTGGAGGCATTTAACGACTTCCTTACTACAATATCCGACCTTCTGGGAGCATACATGCGCACACTCAACCCTAGCGTTTTTTCCCAGTCCCAAAGGTCGAGCAACTACTATGATGGTTCCAACGCTCGTAACCACCATACTCATTTTTCCACGCTTTGGAGCGCTGGCATGACTCATTTAAACTGAAGAGGGGAAGCGAAGCAAATAAAAGACATCATAGGTCATTCAAAGGAATAAATGGGATCATGTAAGTATTAAATTATCAACATTGACGAGCTCCACAGGTACGCACTGGTCGATTATGTTTGTTAGTATCTTATGTCATATTTTCCAGATCGCTAAACTATATCAACCCCACTTGTAGGAAGGATTCCCCAATCATCGAACAAAGCTTTCTCCACAATCTCACCAATGAAATTGAAAGAAACACCAAAGCAATATCGACAGAGTGATGAAGGATTCCAAGTTCCTTGAGTTCGACACCCCCGATAATTTCATTGATCTAAGCGACGTGGTCAAGCTACATGCCGAACAAGATATGCTATAGACCAATGAGTTCTCAAAAATAGCCAATGCAAAGTTAGGGCAAGTGTGACAATTCGTAGAACATCCGATCAGAGCCCGAACCATGCTACAACAGTTGAACTTAAGTTTAGTAAAGTACTGGGCGCATGCAACAGACATCAGGGGAATATACACGGCCCCGATGGAAAAACATAGATTTCCATGGGCTCAAACTTGTGAAAAACTATTTGTCATCTGGACTGAATATGAGAGAAATCATCCTTTCCAAGAAGTATCTCAGGATGACTGTTAAAGAATATTTTAGAAGATAACGCCATGTGGCGATTTTTGTTTTGTTTAAACTGCAATTAGTTGTTAGTTTCGGTTAGAACTCTATATTATAAATAAAAACATCGACCAATTAGCAAAGGGTCGATGGTTGTTGTAATAACTCTTTCTTTTTGGTTGTTAAGAATTATTTTGAGACTGATATGAATTGAGAAGTCCTTCTGGACCAAAGAAAAACTATTTTCATCAAATGCATGTGATTGGACTTGGAGAAGAACTACTTCCTTTCTTGTTTCATGAATGATGCAGTAATGAGTAAGAGCAATTAATTCTGTTGTCAAGTTATCTGGTGCAATGTTTTGATGTTCTTTGCTTTAATGATGAAGATAAACCATTGTGTTATTATGTGATGCATGGTTATGGTAGATGAATTATTTTGCTTTCCATTATCTTATTACATATGTGCTTTCTTTCTGATAGTTAGTTTCTTAGATAGTAATTGGATTCTCACATGGTTAATGTATTAGTACTAGGCCTGTGGTATAGAGTAATTGTCTGCACGGGTTATCCCAAGCTTAACCTCTTCCTGAATAGTTAAAACTTAATCATGTTAATTATCAAGTTGGTTTATGTTGTCTTGCATCTCTCATATTAGCCCCACCCAAGAGAAAATACAGAAGAAAATAGTCCTAACTGAAGGAAGAGCCTTCACAAAGAAACACAAATCCCATCGATAAATTGGTTGAATCGCAAGATATGGAGAACCATTCCATTGTAAATGCTCTAGAGTCTAATTGGGCCTCAGTGGAGGGTTTGGTTCCTACTGTTGAGTCAATGGATTTAGGTCCCGTCAACATAATTGGTGCTAGAAGGAGGGCCTGAGAATGAATGGCTGAGTATATAGTTTACCTATCATTTCAAACAACCTATAGATTCATAACAACCCACATACATGGCTAGTCCGTTACAAGACATCCCACACATGTTGAGTATTCCCAAAATGGATAAATCACCCCAGTCCAAGGAAGAACCTTTTCACCCTTCCTCACGAGGAAGTGAATCAATTCAGGAGAATCACTAGAGCCTACGCCTGACAGATCAATGCGTTGTCCTTAGCTCCCATACTCACTCGAAGAAAACAACAAAGTAGACCAGTGGTTAGAACTCCTGACAAAGTTTTTGTACACTTCATAGAATAATTAATAGATTTTGCAATTACTGAAATCCAAGAACCTCTTGATCTGATACTCGAAATGCCAACCACCGACGTCTCTGAGCCAAATGAATTTTCAGAAGAAGAAGAGTTCGAATCGGATTCCGAAGACATGGAGGATAATAATAACCATAAGGAAGAAAGGGAAATCCCACTTCAGAACAATCAACCTTGGTTGGCCGGAGATGCCATGGCCGTCCCTGGACGAGTACATAATATTCCCTGCCATCCAGAGAAACGCTTCCTAAGTACGACCCCGAAACTTCAGAATTACCTAAATATCACATCAAGAAGTTCATACTAGCGATCAGACTTTTGAACATTCAACATGAAGACATAGTCTGCAGGCTCTTCCCCTACATGTTTGAAAATTCAGCTTCCACGTGGTATTTCAACTTGCTAGTAGGATTGATAACCAGCTGGACTAAGTTCCAGAAAGACTTTCTAGATAGGTTTGCAGAAGAAACTACCACGGGGGCCCTGATGGATAATTTGTTTGCAGCCACCATGAGTATGAAAGAAAGGGTCAAAGATTTCAATCATATATTCATGACCATATTAAACATATTCCAGCCTGCGGTGAAGCAAACTCAAGAGTTACAAATCGAGGTTTACGCCAACGCGCTCCCGGATTCTATTTCTATGTTTGTAAAAAGAGCCGCTAAGCAAACCTTGGTGCAAAATTTTGAAGAGGCCAAAACGATAGAATTCCAGGTGAAAGGATGTAAAGAAGGCCAAGCCTCTCTAGTAAATAAAGAAACCTAGCCTCCTCTTAGGAGAGGACTCCTTTTGACTAGACTGTCGGGAAAACTGGTTGAACAAACTCCCAACAAGGGTAATAGAGATATAGAAGATTTACAACGCATGGTTAAAAAATTATTAAATGAAATAATAGACATGAAGATAAGTGCATGAGAGGTAAACCAAGGCCAAAGGCCCTATAAGCCTTTCTTTAAAATAAATCCGCCTTTCAAAGCAATTGACCCCCCCCCCCCTACTAACTTAAATATCGATCTAGGGAATGTCGCGTATGATTCTTTTTGTACTTATCATCAGGAGAACCAATCTGAAAGAGACTGCCCTCAATGGGTCCACACCATGAATTTGATGGCCAATCGGTTTCTAGACAAAGTCTCCCTGGACGAACAACCAAGCAGTTCGATTATGAATATGGCAGACCAGGAAGAAGTTGACCCACCATGAGACACATCCATGCTGATATGGGATCCCGACCTGATCATGCCTTCCAATGATATTTTTGAGTCTTGGGAACAACTTGTGAAAGTTTCGGTGATACAAACGCACAGTAAGGGTCCACCCGACTCAAAATACACCGACACCACCCGAGCTTCGCAAAGTAAATTAAATCCCAATTGACCGAAAACATCTTTTTCTCTTGGTAAAAAGCCTATAAGCATTCATACCCAATAGTCGCCCAAACTAGATTACAACGTGTTTGAATATTTGAAGAAGCTAAAGGCCAATATTTCAGTTATGGATATATGTAAGATCCCTCAGTAGAAATACTTTTTGTTACAGGCCTTGAAATCTGCAGAAAACCCGACGACGGGAAATGACCCAGAAAGAAGTTTGACTCACACAGGTCTGGTGGGCAAACCAACTGTGAATGCCTATTCAGAAGATAGAAAAGAAAAACCTTTTTTCCCCCCGTTCCTCCTAGCATTTGAAATCTTCAATAGAAACATCCACAATTTTTTAGTATATTCTGGAGCATCCTCCAACGTCATTCCCTTGTCTGTTTGCAAGAAATTGAATACCCTTCCTCTCAAGACTAATAAACATGTCATAAAACTAGACATGACCCAAGTCAAGGTCATAGGAGAACTCAAAGACATGATGATCAGGATATCAATGCACCCCACATTTGTGCAAGTGATCGACATTATTGTAGTAGATATCCCAACAACATATGGGCTATTACTAAGCCGAGATTGGTCTGAAAAGATAACCGATTACTTCAATATGGATTGGGCACACTTTTGGCTACCATTGAAGGGATACAAGGACATGATCAAAATCTATAGGGAGAGGTATCTGAAACATACAGTCACTGATTTAGAAACCCCTAACGAACCCTTGTCCATAGATTTCCCCATAATGGGCAATTATTCCTACGACTCCTACTTTGGAAACTTCACTCCCCTCATCCAATGTTCCTCTTACCCAAAACTGTGAATTATTTTTCCAAGAGAAATCACCAATACCAACAGGAGACACCCTTTTATGCCAAAAATCGGTGCTAGAACTTGCGAAACAAGAGTTCGGGGATCCAGAAACTAATAAGGGAAACAAAAAGAGTGATTCCTGTTCACAAATTTGGACCCTCTATTTCGATGGATCTAAATCTCAAGAAGGGTCTGGAGCAGGGTGTATCCTCATCGATCCTATTGGAAAATGTGGTTTGTTGTCCTGTAGGCTAGAATTTGAATGTACCAGCTGAATATGAATCTCTAGTACAAGGATTAAGGAAAGCCATAGTTTTGGATATCAAAGAATTGAAAGTTTTCGGGGACTCTGAAATTATTGTTAGACATGTAAGAAATACTATACATTGCAATTATCCTCATATGAAGAACTATCAACAGGAGGTGCGTAGGTTAGTAGAGTGCTTTGAAGCTTTTAATATCACTGCGATCCCCAAAACAAATAATATTCTTGCTAACTCCTTGGCCACAACCACTTCTAGGCTGTCGCCTTTAGAAGATTATGAAGCCTTCCGATTCACTATGGAACTACTCTACAAACCATCGGTACCTAATAAAATTTCCAATTGGAAAATTTTCGAAGGAGATGAAAAAATAATAAACTTCTTGACTAACTAAGACAATTTCAAAGACCTCGCTATTGAAGATAAATAATTCCAAGATTTGTCCATAGAAACCAATCCTCGGATGAGATGACCTATGGATACATAAAAGGGTCACTCGATCCCAAAAGGGATAGCTAATCTAGAAAATCTTTTCGATCTCAAGGAGATATTTAAGGGACCCAAAAATGCAAAGACTTGTAGCTCTTGTCCCCTGAATGAAACTATAAATCTTGGGACCCCAGAGAGTCCAAAGAATTTGAATCTGGGCAAGACAATGTCTAAATAAGAGAGGAAATCTTACCTCAAATTATTCAGACAATACTAGGATGTCTTCGCGTGGTCCTTTAGGGATTTGAAAACGTATGATACCCGCATCATTCAGCACACCATCCCTCTGGAACCGGAAGTGAAGCCTTTCCAACAAAATCTATGAAATTATCACCCATCCCTGGAGCTTCTTATGTATCAGGAACTAAAGAATCTTTTAGAAGCCAAGATCATTTTTCAAGCTAGGCACTCCGCTTGGGTAGCGAACCTTGTTCTAGTGAGGAAAAATTTAGGGGAGATCCACCTATGCATAGATTTTAAGAACCTCAACAGGGCTTTAGAAAAGGACAATTACCGAGTCCCACCGATGGAACAACTTTTGCAGACTGTGTCTGGCTCAGAGATTTTCTCTCTACTAGACAGTTTCTCAGGATACAACCAAGTCCTTGTTTCGGAGGAAGATCATTTAAAAACCACTTTCCAAACCAAATTGGGAACCTTCGCTTATAAGCGCATGCCTTTCGGGTTAATTAACGTAGGAGAAACCTTCCAAAGAGCCATGGATGTAGCTTTCTGGGGACTAATCAATAAATGCGTGGTAGCGTATCTAGACGACATAACAGTCTATTCCAAAAACAGAGAAGAGCACATCCAACACTTGACTCAGATTTTCGAGAGGTGTAGGAAATACGGTATATCCTTAAACCCTAAGAAAACTATCTTCAATGTCGAGGAAGGTAATCTATTAGGTCACATTATATCCCAGGCAGGGATTCACATAGACCTGGAAAGGATTAAAGCCATAGCTCAACTTCTCTTACCCCATAATAAGAAAGCTATGCAGTCCTTTTTTGGGCAAATCAATTTTGTGAGGAAATTCATTCCCAACTTCACAAAAATCATCAAACCCTTACAAAAGATGATTCACAAAGATACCGAATTTAAGTGGGATGATGAGCGAAAAGACGCCTTCAACAATATCAAAGTTGCCATTTCCCAAGCCCTGGTGTTGCGAAGTCCCGATTTCAATAGAGACTTTTTCCTTTATACTTTCGCCTCCGATCAATCGCTAGCTGCAGTATTGACTCAGAAGGACAATGAAAAAAACGAATATCCAGTGTCATTTATGAGGACTAATATTCAAGGAGCTGAGCTCAATTACTCTGCTGTAGACAAACAAGCCTACACGGTTTATAAGGCAGTAAAACATTTTAGGTCTTACATCCTCAAGAATCACACAAAAGTAATTGTGCCACACCCCGCAGTTCGATCCTTGTTCACCCAACAAGAAATGGGGGAAAGAAGGGGAAACTGGATG
>JZKD02S2362777.1:84587-106029 GCA_000966675.3 Picea glauca | reverse complement strand
TGGACATGAGGAGCAGTTGGAAGATATCTCAAGGATTTCTACTTGTATTTCATTTTCTTAGTTTAGGAGATTTTGGGGTTATTCCCAGATTGTGTAAAACTGTTTACTATTATTCGCAAGGATTTTTTACCTTGTGAGAAACTTATATAAACCTATGGTTTTGTAATAATCAATCATCCTCAGTTGGGGAGAACAAGGATATGGAGTTCTAATTCAAACTGTAGCAGAATTGGTGTTTTGTCGTAGCTTTCCGCTTTTCAATATATCAACACTTTGTTCTATGTTTTGTATATCAGTTTGTTTATGGTTTAGTATTGCGTTAGCTATCTGAATCACACGCAGATGATATAATCTTATTGTTGTTATCTATATCTTGTTTCTTCCTAAATTGATAAAAGGCATAACAATTATCAATTCTTTTTAGGAATGATAGCTTAGTCTTCTTCATAATTTGAATTGTAATATATAAGTTTGTTGCACAATAGGTTTCCCCTTTTGCAGGAATTTATAATCAAAAAATTGTTATGATAATCTTTTATGTCTTGTTTGTCCTGTAATAATACTTCAGGAAGCATTATAGCTGATCGTTTCCAAGAATCTTAGGGGCTTAACTGGTGTGAGTTTCCCTCCTCCAATCAGCTTACAAGTCATCTCGCACAGGACAAACTTGGAGCGTATCCAGGTCAAATAGTTAGATATTTATTGCTTTGATTAATTAGTAGTTTAGTTAGATTTAGATTAGATTATTTAATTTTAGTTAGTGTTCTTTCTGTTTCATAAATACAAAAATAAAAAAAGTTATCCTTCGCTGTCTCAAGGCAGCAAATACATTAGTTTTGCAGGTTTTTATCAAATCTGTAATTTGTCCATAGTGTTTATTTGTGAATAAAGAATGATCATAGCTGATAATTAAGTAGTTGATTTGAGTTATTATAACCATAGTTAGTATTTTGTATACATAAGTAGTTAGTAACTTGTAGTTAGATTAGTATAGTGAATTCAGTTTATTTTATTAGTTTCTAGTTTCCTTAGTTTAGATTACTTAGCTCAGATCAACTTTTCTCTTTGGTTTCTTTAGGAGACCTTAGAGCGGCCAACGGAGCCGTTAAACTCGTCAGGGTGGTTCATTCCAAATGGCTTGGGTTATTTAGACAACCCCGAACCGGTTCCACTCTCTCAGTTGACGGATGGACTGTTTCGCCCGTCAACACCCATATAATAAAATACTTTAAATAGAATAAATCATAGAAAACATATAATCACATACCGTGACCTACATTTCAACAATTCAATACTATTTATTTTATTCTTCATCCAACTCCAAATTTGTCTCATATGGTCTAGAATCTGGTTCAGAATGGAGTTGTAAGGATTGGGCATAACAACAACATCATCAATGTCATCTTTGATAATTTCACGTCCATATGATCATCGAGAACATGTCCATCTACATCTAGCTCAACTTCTTCTTCTTCTTTGTATAACATGTGTACTTGATCCTTTGCATCATCTTCTTCTTCAATATCATCTTCTTCTACTATATTATACTATACAATCCTTCCTCTTGGATCATATCTAACGACATATGACCATCTCGCTTTACCTTGAACATCTGAGTAAAAGACCTACTCACATTGGCTTGGAAGAACATAAAGCTCAGTACTCATCTCAAGTGTCCTTGCATTAACCATGGTAAATCCATTCTCATGCTAAAAAATAGTTCTTCTAGGATCACATTCATTCATTCGTAACATGTACCATGTGACCTCGAACAAGACTAATTTAAAGGATTTAAAGTCACATTCAAGTATATCATTCAAATACCCATAGTATCTATTTTCAGATACCTCTAAATGCCTGTCACTTCTAGATGAAACATTAGTGACCTAAAATATTGTAGTTATTCCACAATCAAATGTTTATTTTTTTATTTTCATCCAACTTTTTGATGCGAAATTTATGACCATTGCACAACATAGCCTTGTGGTGTTTCAACTGCATTATGCCCAACATGTAAAAAATGCATTGTCAGTTAATTAACATATTTAGAATTAGTAAATATTTTATGAAAATAACAGACAACATACATTAATATAATGGAAAATAAGTAAAAAATATGGGTGAATATGGTTCCTTGTTTATCATTTAAACCATATGCTAAATCAATATCCCTCTGTGTAATATTGGTATCTTGATTATGATGAGCCTCTTTTACCAATGTAGTGAACCCTTCCCATGATAACCTACCATAACATTGTATACATCATTCTATCCATACCTTCATCCAATCAAGATTGTTTGCAATGTATAAATGTAGTGCATCCCACTCTCGACCAACTATATGAAAAAATAACAATGCATCAATAATTAGGTGCCATGGCAAAGATTAATAATTGGTGGAAGAATAAAAATTAAATAGGTATGATATAGATAAAAATGAATAAATAAAAGTATTGTAGATCTTTACGATTTAATTAGCTTTCACTTCCTTCATTCTAAGTTTCCCAAAGAGGACTTCCCATTCAAATTTGTTGATGGATTTGACATCCCAAATGAGAGACACATTCATGTTTGCTGTTGATTTAGGAAGATACTGACTAATATACACCAAGGATTGATATAACCTATATCTCTCCACCATAGAACCCTCATGACGTGCTCTTTGTTTAACAAAGGCTTTCAATGATTTCAAATCTCTCTCCACCATCCACATTGACCTTGTGTGTACAGGTCCACAAATTTCAATCTCTTCAACTTGGTGTATGAAGTAGTGTTCTTGTGCATTGAAAAATGTCATAGGTATGTACTTTTTCATTTCACACATTAGGAGAGGATGTTGTCTCCTCCAATACCTTATATATTCTATATGGAATTCTTTAGATGACAACCACCTACACATGATGCAAGAAAATGACTACAAGTTTAATTATATACGTTGCAAGTAAAACAAATGTGAACAATTTTTGCAACGAATATTTTTCGTGGAAATTGTTACTTACCTCATGTATTTTCCAAGATCATATATGACTTATTTTATGTTGTTTTCAAAGTTTTCAGGAAGAGATATTGGTATAACATATTGTAAAAAAAAGGAATCATTATAAACATTAGAGGTAGAACATACTATAACAAAAAAGTAAACAAAAAATACCAAAAAAATGTATACCATTACAGAAATATAACAAAATAATTACCTTAATGAAGGTATGTCAGTCACAAGTTTTTATCCCACCCAATTCACCTTTATTCATTAAGATATTATTTATGATTGAGGCAAATCCCGTGGGAAATTTAATTTTCCTATTGACCTCTTTTACAACATTACTTTGTTTCTCTGTAAATAACCATCTATATTTGAATTAATCACATTTTTCATTGAATGATCGACTTCCTGAATGTCACTACAAATTTTTCTAATTTTTTCTTTGTCACTCCTTCCATCTAAGATTATCCATAATGTTTCTATTACATTCTTCCTGATATGCATTGTATCAAACAAATGCGCTATTTGTAGGTGCTCATAGTAGGGCAACCTGCTGAATTATATAGGGTATGTTTTCATTCCTCTTGGAAGCCCATTAATTCCTTGATGATATTTATGAAAAATAAATGAGATTACAATAATAATTGTTATATACAGTAAACAAAATTCAATACAAATAAAAATTGTAGAACATTAATATATATGATACATACACTAATTTCTTACCTTGACGATTTCTATTATATTCCAACTTTGATAGGTGAGGTGTCATTCTTTGTGGTTTTATTCCGGTCTCTTCTTTGAAATTGAAAAAATGTTTTTCTGTAGTTCGATACCTATGGTTCTTGGGGAGGAAGTGCCTATACTCATCAAACACCTCCTTTCCTAAACTTCTTGAATGACGAGATTTCATCTTAGGACCCCATATTGGACATGCAAATTTACTCTTTGTTTGTAGGCCTACAACATATGGATTAATGTCACTATCAATTATATACCAAGGAATTATTTTAAAAAAATGCATGATGTTTTCAAAAATATATATACTATTAAAGTGCATTATTACATTGCATACCACAAAAATGTGTTATCCGTGGCGCATCATGAATTGTTCTCCATGGAATTCAAATTGATTTTTCCCTATTGGTCTAGAGATGTCATACATAGTGATGTCAACCCATAACTTCAATAGCTTGTCGATAAGAGGATCAATATATAAATTCATATATTTAACTTGGTACTTACCTAATTGATTTAAAGTACACATCATTACTACCTTGTATATATGTGCATATAAGAAACTATGCAACGAACAAGACAAATGAAATGTTGCATTCAAAAAATTATTGTAAACAAATACCTGGAACAATCATTGCCAACATTGTGTGCTCCCTCTTTATTGAGATCCAAGAAGGAAGGTTATTGTTTATAGCAAAAATATGCCACATTGAGTAAATAGACCTAAGCTCACCAAATGGATTGACATCGTGTGGTGAACCAAGCTGGTTCACCAGGTAAATACCCAATGTAGGTAGGACAACAGGTTATAATACATAAAGGATAATATATTGAATAATAATGTATATGAATATAAGATGATTACAATGAGAATGAGGGCCCATTTATATAGCCTCACAGGGGGTGCCCTTTCATGAATAGACATGTCCTTTAGATAAAAAATGACTTTTGATTTATGATGTGTTTAATCATTATATTTAATTATTATTAATTATATCTATTTCTATATATAGTGTGTTCATAACATTTCCTTCCCCTTAAAAATTCTTTGTCCTCAAAGCATACTTATGGAAGACTTATCTCTTTCTCTGGATTGTAATATCATCTCCTTATTCTTTATTCCTGAAATAATGATCATTGAGGACTTGAAACAATAGGATATTCTAAGCGCTGCGTAGAACTGTCGAATTGTAAGGGAGTCTGCCCACCTTAAATCGATCTTCTGCACAATGGGGCTTTTATGGGGTTCTTGTAGACAATTTGATGTATTTTTACTCCCATGATAACTTCTACCTTGAGCATCATTTGTAATGGAGGTAATAATTTTTGACATATTTGTCATTTGTTTCTGTGGATACATTGATTGGTTGAAGTATCTATTTTTGTGATTAGGATGTCTATACGACATCCTTGCAACCTGATATTTACTTCATGTACTTGTAGCTTCTTCTTGATTAACACTTGGAATTGAGTCTTCTTCATAGCCCTAGCTTGTTTCTACTTCGACATGTGAAGACCACTTTACATCAACTAAATCCCTTTGAGATGTAAGGTTGATTGGGTCTGTATTAATTTCTTTATCCACCATCGGGTATTTTTTCCATTTGAAGACTTCTGTAGTTCCATAGGTTCAGTCATTGTCTCTTTATCTACCAATGATTCCTTATTGATAAGTTGTTCTAACTTGTCTTGTATCGTCTTCTTATCACTCTTTATCTTCTTAATCTGGGTGTGTAAACTTTGATTATGGATTTTTAGGCATGAGTTTTCTTCCTTATCTACTTTGTTGACTTTGTTCTTGTCTTCCTTCTCCAATTGTTCCTCTTTCAATATTTTGATCTATTCTAATAATCTTTGATTAAGGTTTTTTAAACATGAGGTTTCTTCATTTTTTTCGCCTAATTTCTTATCGTTCTTCAACTTATTGATTTTTTCAACCAAGCTTTGATTATGGTTCTTTAAATGACCATTCTCTTCATCCTTCTCTGATAATTTCTTAACGAGATTGTGATTATCTTGTTCTAACTTCTAATCCCTATGCTTCTTATCTTTTGACTCATTGAGTTGTACCAATAAATTTTGGTTATGATATTTTAAGTAAGAAATGTCTTTGTCTTTTTCCTATAATTTTCCCTCAAGATTTTGTTTTTGTCTCTCTTCTTGTTTTTTTAGCATTTTCTCCAACCTAACTTGAAATTGTAAATTTATGTTGTGTTGTTGATAATGAATTAATTGGTTTTCTAATTCTTTTATTTTCACTTCCCAATGGGTGCCACCTTGATTTTCTACTAAAATAAAAATATTTTTACAATATGGACAAGGGATAGCTCCATTCATAAGGCCCCTTTTGTACTCTTCCTCTTTTGCACAATAGGGACATTTTTCCAAAAATGTATTCTTTGTAGTTGACATAGTTCACTTCTTATTGAAATGATAAATGTAAAAGGGGATCTCCTCTTAGAATATATATATATATATATATATATATATATATATATATATATATATATATATATATATATATATATATATATATATATATATATATATATACTCTTTATATTCTTTATAAAGAGTACCTTATTTTTTGACTTATAATAAAATTCCCTTTTATACTCTTGACTATTTGTTAGCGGTGGTTAGGGATCAACAAACGCAACCCTAAGTTTTGCGAAATACGTATTTAGAGGTAAGTAAACACACACATATATATTATATATGGTATGGAATACCATGGGCCAATGGTTTTCCAAAACCATGGGATGGTAAATCTCCAAAGGTAAAATAAAATATTCACTTTTCCTCTTCTTTGAAGCTTTTTATTTTAAATTATTTTTTCTCACTTTTTAAATGACAATTAACTTAACTAATGGAAAATCTGGAATATTTCCTTCAAAATTCTTGGTGTGCACTTATACTTCTTCACGTGCACCTTAAGAAAACCTTTTCTTTTTTTCTTTTCTTTTGTTTTTTTTTTTTGATTTTGCATAGAATGACTTTTTTACTTTCATTGAAATCTGTAGAATATTTTATTTATAAATGGTCTATGGCCAATATGATGTCAAATACCTTATTTTAGATAAACTCTATTTTGTGGCCAAAATTTTGGATCGAGACGAAGCTATGATACCACTGTGGTGAACCAAGCCGGTTCACCAGGTAAATATCCAATGTAGGTAGGACAACATGTTATAATCCATAAAGGATAATATATTGAATAATAATGTATATGAATATAAGATGATTACAATGAGAATGAGGGCCCGTTTATATAGCCTCACAGGGGGTTCCCTTTCATGAATAGACACGTCCTTTAGATAATACATGACTTTTTATTTATGATGTGTTTAATTATTATATTTAATTATTATCAATTATATCTATTTATATATATAGTGTGTTCATAACACACTGTTAGATGCCAATGAAAGCATAGCATTACGAGGTTCTTATTTAAAAATTGATCATCTTTCTTCGATGTTCCTAAATGCAAAACCATCTGCAGGAATTCGAAGAAAACCATATTCACTTATGTTCCATACATGGTAATCCATAAATTGTGCTATGATTTGGCACATGGATAGTCATTGCAAACATGGAATCATGGGGATATGATGAAGAACCTTGTGAGGCATGTGTTGTGTTACTTGATCAGTTCAATATCTACTGATTTGATAATGCAAAACTTTCATTTTCGTTACATGTTTTCCATAATATATAACATGATCATTAGCACTTGCATCAATAGCTTTGTAATCCATTCCAATATCTTTCATAATGGAAGATAATTCTTGGTATGTGCAAGGTAAAGTATTTGATGATGGTAGGATAAATTCACCTAACAATCTACAATGAAAAATATAACTAGTTAATGTAAAGAATATTAATATTAAATATTGCATTGTTAATTTACACATTAATTGATAACACTAAGAATAGAGAAACAAAACAAAAATATACCTTTTGTGTATATGTGATGATTTATATTACATACCTTAGGATTTGGGTGACAAGTGTTTGAAAAACCATTCAATACCTTCAATTTCACCAACAATAATATAGCATAGAAAAGATTTGTATTCGATCCTTCATAAAGGGTTTGTTGCAACTTCTCAGTCAAATGTACATCATGAATATCATCAAAATTTTAATCCATTGGACACAAGGTGTCTTGGATCAATCTATTTATATCATCATTCTCAACTGTACCATTATGAGTGTCATCTTCTTTCATAGGACTAACATGATCTCCAATATTCACTCCATCTTCGTCATTGTGTACAACATGATTTTTACTACTACTTGGCACATTCCAAAGATATTACTTAAGACGCCCTTTCTTTATAATTACACTCAATAAAATGATATTAGTGTATGTAACAAATATTGAAATCATAGAAATATCTACAAATACAATCAATACAAAACATATAATGACTACTAACTTACCAAGGGATGATATTTATACCCCCCTTCAAAGTGTACAAATTGTCTACAATACCTTTCATTTGTTGTTATTAAAAGTCTTCTTCTATTGAAACCCTTGCATTTATTACAAGGGAAATGACATTTCCTGTCACCCTTTGCTTCCAATGCCATAAATAACTTTTGAAGTGTCCTAGCATTTTCCTATGGAGTAATGTTATATCACATTGTAATTAACTGTTACAACAAATTCTAATGAAGCAATATAAGTGTAATATACAAATATATTCTACCAATTTTACACATGTAAATGCATTTATATAGGCCGAAAAACATAATACACATAATATAGAGAAAGAGGATCTATGACCCCATATGAGGGTAATTAAAGGAAAGTGAAACAATTTATGGTTGCCATTTCATTAAAAAGTTGGAGAACATCCTTCCAACATTTGTAAACATTTTTGTTCAATGTTTGGCATGCATCCTCCAACCTTTCACAATTGAGTCAAAATCCAATATTGTTGAAATTAGGGAAAGGGAAAAAACTTGAGATATCACTCTAGTATACAGTCTTTAGGGTTTACAAAATATCCATAGTGCTGTAACTTGTAACATGTAAATTACAAATTTCATGCATGGATGTTTCTTGGCAGGGCATGCGTTTTTCATCATGCCCCGTTTTCATGATTTGTTATGCATTTTTCCCTTTATGCATTCTTTTGCATTTACAAGGAAGTTTTTATTATCTATGCACATAAGAGGGTTTTTGGTTTGAAAATGAAGAAATAAATGTATTGAAATATGTAAAATGATAAAATAGAAACTCCACAATTTGAATCACTCAATTTGGAGGTCATATGAGTCATGGGTGTGCATTTTACAAAAATATAGTTTTACCCTCCATTTTATAAAAAGTGTTCAATCTTGGTTCAAGGTAAAAGTCCTATTTCATTTGAAACTGCACTTAGGATTATATAGGTAGTTTTATAATTTTATTAAATTCACCCCAAATCTCTTATTAATAAATTTCTAGATATATAGAAGCATGAGCGTGCATTTACATTAGGTTACTTTCTACTATTTTGGTCTTTCAATTTACAAGGTAGATCTTACCTCTTTTACAAAGCAACCACATTTATGTTAAAAACTGAAAAAAAAATATGTACGCAAGCTATCAGTTATACAATTAGCGTATATGCGGGTTGCTCCACTACAAGCCGTGTACATCGGGTTTGGTTCTCAAAAATTAAAAAAATGCGGTCGGTCCACCCTTAAACTCCATTTGGAGGCTATAATTGAGTCATATCCAAGCCTTGAAATGAATTCATCATCGAGAGCAAAGACACTCTGGATAAATTTCACCTAAATTGAATCTGCATCCCTTTGTCCTTGAAAGTTTGAAGTTCTTGTGTTCAGCTCCCTAGCTCTTCCTATCTTGAGATGGATAAATTCATTGACTCCTACTTGTGAGCTTTCCTTTATGGAGGATTGAAGTGGTGGAGGCCCAACTAGAGGGACACAATTTCTTAGTTCTAATAGGTGTCGTTACAAAAGTTTGTCACCTATGTACTTTTGTTGATTACATTAATAGAACTACTCTTTTCTTGTCCAATTGATATCTTGCAAATATTTGTATTTCTTTCCATGGGCATATTTGTCATGTATGTTAATGGATTATGCTAATTTATATGATACAATTATATATCATTACCACATGCTTGCATATCTTTTTTGTTGAGGATGAGTTGTAGGTATAAAGCTTTGGGTCGTGTGCTCAACGATGGTCTTCTTCAGACATCTGAATGAGGTAGGTTTCTAGCCTTCTCTTGTTAGCATTTAATTTATATAGCATACTGTAGATTAGAGTTGATTTCTGGGTGTCATTTTTTCTATTGTGGTTTTCCCCTAGCCATAGAGATATTTTCCTCATAACAAAATTCGTGACTCCACTGGGGAGATCTCCTTTTTTGGGGTATTGGGTGTTTTTTTTGCTTGATTTGCTCTTTGTTTCCTGTTGCTTGACAACCAAAATTTTTCCTTGTATATGAGTTTCTTGGACTAACCCTTGCCTTGTTAGTGTCTTCTTTGACATACATGGGTTTTCCCTTGACATACATGAGCTTTCTTCCTTTAGGGCGCACACATATGCGATTTGTTCTCGACACAATCACATACACTATTTTTTGAGTATTTTTGGCTGAGTTTAGTGATTGTTGGGTGAGTTTTGTTGGTTTCTGAGACTTCTTGGGTCCCTATTCTGATTGTTAAGTGTCTACATGGTGATAGGAAGTTGCTTTATTGGTGAATTCTTTGGGCGAACTCTTTGTCCTTATTTTTGTTGTCCTTTCATTTTAGGTCTGGGTAGTTACTTCTTGGTGTCTTGCTTGGCTTGTCTCTTGGTGCTTGCAATAGGGTCTTTATGAGAGTTTCTTTCTTCAGTCCTTCAATTTTCATTCTCTTATACTGAAAATACAAAAACAAAATGGTTTTTTTTCACTTTTACCTACTTTACATTAGTTTTGGCATATTAGGAAAGATTGCACTTGATTGAAATTGTAGAGATTGCATCTTGAAAACAACATTTAGAATCATACCATCTCTTTGAAAATCAAGACAAGTACTTAGAAATGTTTTTATATTTGATTCCTTTTTATATATGCTGAGTCTTAATACCTTCAATTTCACAATCACACCTCTTGAGTAAGAAGAATCCATTAAATTAATGTTGAATAATTAAAATTGATTAGAAACGATTTTATTTTTTAGGGTACACAAAAAACTATAGGACCTAGGGCCTTGGAATATGATTTTGTGCGTAAATTTCTCCAAGGATATAAAACTAAACGTATGTGTCTGACCAGGGAGTGGTGAAACCCATTGTATAATTAGTGGCATCAGGAGGCTCCGCTCACACCAGAGTTAAGCATGAGGTCACGTGAAGTTGGTTGCAAAGATAACCATCTAATACCTTCCTAGGGTAGATATATTTATAGGGTTCTATTCGTATCTTGGGGTATCACTAGTGCCCTTACCTCCTTGAGAGGCAATGCTTTCGATATTTTAGGATTTTCTACCCTGCCCATACGGTGGACCGGACTTTCAACTTCTCACATGCACATTGGTTATATTGTGGTGACTCTAGTTGCTTGACATAGGTAGCCACATAGGTTGCTTGTAGGGGTTATTCTGCAGGTACCTTGAGTCAGATAGGGATCGAACATCTCACCAACTTTATGGAGGATTTACTCTCCGGAGGGATATGACCGACTACACTATGAAGCCTACCTGCGTTCTTATAACTGGTTCTGACACCTACACTCTATTGTTGCGAAGTCTTAGGCCCCTATTGGGAGAGGCATACCTACTTTAGTTTAGGAGGTCCTTTTCATATATCATATCCTATTTGTGTGCATTAGATTTTAGATTTATTTAGGAGTGTTCTCTTTGGTTATTAGTTGGCCTTAGGATTTTGTATTGTGTCGTGCATTTTGACTGCTATGGTTGGTGGAGCCCCTGTGGCTCCCTCAGTTAGTGCCACCCAACCCATGGTCTCCGCTCAGTCCATGGGGAGGAATCCTTTTGTATTTCCGAGTGTTACAATGAATCATTGTACTCAGTCAATGCCTTGGGCCTCTAATCCTTTCTTTTTTGGTATACCATACATGACTTCACACTTTTCATCCTCTATTTTGATGTCTTATGTGAATCCTATTTTTGGGTTTGGGGGAATGACGCCTCCTTATTCTCCTTTTTCATTTGGTGGGGGGAATATCCCTCAACCAACTCCCTTGGTAGGGGGTCAAAATACTCCTTCCTCTAGACCCAATCCTAGCTTCACTTTTCTAGGAGCAAGTGCTCAAATGGACGGTCCTTCTACTTCTTGTATCCCATCCATTTATCCTCCTTCCACTATGTTGGTTCCTACAAACACGTTTCTCATGGAGAACCTCCTCTAACCTATGGTGTTTCATCCTGGGGGAGTCATTTTTATAGTATGGGAAACCCCTTGCACGAATTTCCTTCATTCGAGGGCAACATATATCCTCACATGAGTAACCCTTGTCATGTTGCTTTCTCTTTGCTAGCAGCTTCCTTGGTGATGATTCCATTAAAACCCTTTATGGATTAGTTGGTAGGAGGATACTATCTTACCAGGAAAGTACATGGTGTATACTAGAACACTTCTTGGCCCATGGTCTCTCAAAACCAGTATTTCTCAGGACCATGGTCTCTGATGCCACAACTATCTGTTGCAAGTCATGATGGAAGAACAAGTTCAGTCACTAAGATTCGTATTGGAAATAAGTCACGAACCTCTTCAAGTCATGTTGGAGATATATCACCAAGCTATGCTAGTTATGTTGGAGACCTGTCACCAGCCTCTGCAAGTTATGATGGGGGCAAGCAATTAGCCGTTGCAAGTCATGCTGAAAGCACAAGTCCTATCACTGCGAGTCATATTGACATTAAGTCACCAACCTATGATATTCATGTTGGAGACCTGTCACCAACCTCTGCAAATCATGCTAAGTGAAAGAAACCAACCACTGCAAGTCATGCCGAGGGATCAACTCTAGTCACTACTAGTCACACTGGACAAACATCACCAACCTCTCTGCAAGTCATGTTGGAGATCTGCTACCAGCCTCTGCAAGTCATGCTAGGAGCATGTCACCGAACACTAAAAGTCATGTTGGGGGCATTGATACAGTTGAGAAACCTAGACGTATAAGATGTAAGCCCAAGTTCCTTTTTATAATTTGCAAAGGAGATCACCTAACTCATTTTTCCCCTTCTCTTATGGTGGTACGAGAAGCGCGATCCTTGTTTAGTGGCCCTTCGGGTTCTGAGTCATATTTGGTTTCCAAAACATATAATCCCTCTTTGGTTGATACAATGTTCATGCCGATGCAATCTTCGACCAACACCACTTCTTTTTTGAGGAGTGATGCATCTCTTGACCATTTTGTCTTACATCCTTCTCAACCAACGGTTGTGCCAATGCAATATTCAACAAACACCACTTCTTTTTTGGAGAGTGATGTGTTTCTTGACCATGTTGTCTCACATCCTATTCAACAATCGATTGAATAAGTGGTCATGCCGATGCAACCTTTAGTTGATCCCACTCTTCTCTTGGAGAGTGACAAGTCTAAGTAAGTGACATTGGTGATGCAATCTTCGGTCCATCCCACTCTTCTTTTGGGGGGTGATGCATCTTTCAACCATGTCCTTAGAATTTCTAGTTCTATACCTTATGAACAAGGGATCATTCCACTCTCTCTTAGTATGCTCCCTCCAAGTCATAGGATGGTTTCCTTTGATTGGAATGATCTTATAGAGCCCTGCCTTCCTTCTTTTGCACCCTTCCATATAATTGGAGGTCGTTGATGCATTGTAGATGAACGATCCTCTGTAAGTATTCTATCCTCCTCAGATTGACAAGATTAGAGTTCTCGCAAGCTTGTGTCGGCTACCAGTGAGTTGATGGATTTCAACAGAAGACCTGCATGGGAGCCCTGACCTCCCCCATCATATTATTCTTAGAAAAACATCCTAGAGTCTTAGTTAATCTATTTTCAACAATACTTAAAAGCAAAAATATTGCTAAGTGAACTTATCTCTTTCACACTTGTTAAATGGATTTGAAAGGACGTCTATTTTGGTATAAGTTTAACCATTTTCTGGACCAAGTAGACTAATTACAAAAAATGAATACTTTGGTCACCATTAGCTAGAAGAGTCCTCTTGGGTATTATTTTATACTTTTTAGGGCCTAGGGGACTAACATCTGTGAAAAAGGCAACCTGTTGAGTTAAGTTGCAATTTCATCCCATTATTGTTCTTGCATTGTTGAGCTTATTGTTGGCTCCTGCTTTCTCATTATAAGCCTCTTTCCACAACAATTCTCATCACTAGCCTAGCCGTTCCTTTCATATATCCATTGCATCTTGACACACTTTACCCGTAGAGGAAACATCTCCCCAAGTGTCCATGTATTGTATGCATTCCCTTTCATTGAGCATAGGTATCTTCCACTACTTGGAAGTAGTTTCTTACTCATGACACTCATTTCCTCTCCTATATAATAACATTTCTTTGAATATGAAAACCCCCCAAAAAAAGACGGGAGGGAAAACAATGTTATCTCTTATCGGCAACAGTCATGTTGCCTTTGAAAAAAGAACAAATTCTTGAGTCCATTTCATACAAGGTTTGGGTTTAACATGAACTTAGGAAGCTAAGCATGTTACTGAGAGTCTACTCCTCCGACTGGTTACTCTTCCAGTCCTTGTGGAGATTTTTTTTATGCCTCACGCATGTAAGTTTTAAACCTGCAAAGTAAAGCAATGCATATAGATTCTTAAGCAATATAGAAATTAATCAATGGCTCATACACAAAGTACATAGAGATTTTATACCGGAAACCCTCAACCAGGAAAACCTTTCTTATTTTCATTATATCGAATTTCACCATTCGCCATACAATATATACAATGTTTTTAGGTATTTCGTAGATACCAAAACCCTAATCCCTTAATCCGGGATTAATTTACAAATCGTCAAATGTGGTTGTCGTACCTGATGCACCCACACACACACACACATGCAAAGAATATAACACATACCCAACAATGCATCACAAAAAAATTTCAATGATCAATGTTAAGTCTATGGTGCTTGAGTTATCCATCTTTCTCATGCTCTTTTTCAAAGGAAGTATCATCCTATGTCAACCATTCCTCAAAACTCTTGACTTTGTATATCAAACATACCCTTATTGTATCTCAGAATCACATGAAGTTGTTGTCCTACCTTACACCCTGGGCCTACATTCATCATTGGTAGGTAACCTTGAGCCCAACATATGAAATACACTCATTAGTCGCTAATGGGGGGGTTTCCCTTGTGGTCGATGACAATAAATCTATTCACACATTGGGATTCATGCAATGTCTTGGATTCCATTATCCTTATTGATGGTTTCCTTGACTTTGTCAACAATTTTTCTCATTGTATGCTATTCATAGGGTCTCTTTCATGTACTACTTGCATTCGGTGCATGTGAGAGATGCACATGGTTGTTGGTTCATCAACATCCCATTCGTCTAAGCTCCTCCTAGTTATCAAAATATTTATTTGTACCTCGTGCTAGATGATGAGATATGCCTTAATTCTATCCTTTCAGTGGGTCTCCGTCCATCAAATTAAACTCATCTATTATGGAATCAAGATCTAGAGTCCTATGAGTACCTAGAGGGTTGCAGTTATCAATGGCAGGTTCTCTCACCATCGACAGTTGGGAATAGATCAATGTCTCCTGATCGATGTATTATTCAAGTGTTCGACCTCAACACCCTTATTCACACTTGTTGAATGTAATCGGTTCCTTGATGCCTACTTTCATTATTGGTGGGTTGTCTCGCATTTGTTAATGGTATGCCTTAATGAACGGTAATCAAATGAAGTTTCATTGTGTTTGCATTCAACTCCTCTATTCAAATAATGTAGAATTGCACCTTCGGAGGATAGTGTAGAAGACCTCTAGTTTACAGTAGCAACACCCCATATATGTTGTTGTATTTCATCAGAACAATACCTATATGACTTCAGTTATCATGGAATATTAGATTGTACGCCATTGTATACAGATATATTCGCTTGATTTTGAGACTGGAATCCACTGTGTTTTGTTTGTGACTATGACATCCTATGACATATGTCCACTTTGTATTTCCTATTCATGTCCATGAACAACTATTTGATATATATCCACATGGATCTATAGTGTAATTTAGATTGGCAGCCATGTGTACAAAGTCAATATTAATTGTAATATTCTCATGAGTAACTGGGACTTCCAGTTGAGTCTTCATTACTCCACTTCTGGGAATTATAATGTATTTCGGCCATCACAGATACTCCTATGACCTCACACATTAGGGGGCATCTGTTATAGAAAATGTTTCCTCACTCCATGCATATTTATTTGATGGCCTTCCATTTCCCTCTGCAGACTTCATTTCCCCTTTCTGATCACTCTAGATATAAAAATACACATTTTTGTACATGTACATGAGCTATCAATTATATAACACACATATACATGGGTTTCTCAATTACAACCCATGTACATCGGGTTTGGTGATAAAAAATTAAAAAATGCGTCAAGTTTCCATGTCATGTCATGGGATCCATGATCCTTGACCTTCCATATACTGGAAACACTCCGAATCAGCCCTTCAACTCCATTTGGAGGCTATAAATTGAGCCATATCCAAGCCTTGAAATGAATTCATCATCGAGAGCAAAGACACTCTAGAGAAATTTCACCTCAATTGAGTCTGCATCCCTTTGTCCTTGAAAATATGAACTTCCCCCAAGCTCTTCCTATCTTGAGATGGAGAACTTCATTGACTCCTACTTGTGAGCTTTCCTTTGTGGAGGATTGAAGTGGTGGAGGCCCAACTGGAGGGACTTAGTTTCTCGGTTCTGATATGTGCCATTATATAAGTTTGTCACCTATGTACTTCTGTTGATTACGTTAATAGAAATACTCTTTTCTCATCTAATTAATATCTTACAAATATTTGTATTTATTTCCATGGGCATATTTGTCATGTATGTTAATGGATTATGCTAATTTATATGCTAAAATTATATACCATTACCACATGCTTGTGTATATTGGTTGTTTAGGACAATTTGTAGGTATAAATATTCGGGTTGTGTGCTCAACGATGGTCTTCTTCAAACATCTGAATGAGGTAGGCTTCTATCCTTCTTTTGTTAACATTTAATTTATATAGCATACTTGAGATTAGAGTTTATTTCTGGGTGTCGTTCTGTTTGTTGTGGTTTACCGCTAGACATAAAGAGATTTTCCTTGTAACAAATTTTTGATGTGGAGATTATAAAAAGCTTGAGTTATAGTTTTATGCAACAAAAGGAACTCAATTATTCCTTCCATTATTTTCCAACTGGTTGGCATGAAAAATCAGTAATGGAAACAATGAGGTTTGGATGGGTGGGAAATTGTAGCATACCCATCCTACAATAAGGAATAAAATATTTTATTCCTTAGGCTTGCATTTTAGAGGAAACAATGGGAATTTTCATACAAAAAACCTTCTATTGTGCATAAAGGGTAAAAACTGCCTTGTAAAACAAAGAGGCCAAATTGTTAAAATTTGCCTTTTTGAAACGCATGCCCAATGGTGAAATTGGTATGCTTATACCAGAGATATATAAGCTTATGAAACATCCATTCCTTCAAATAAATTATGCATTCCCCATGGTGAAAAATGCACACCCTCAAAAGAAAAAATGCACAAAATGTATGAAAATAGGGAAAATGACAAATGCATGCCCTAGGAAGAAAAATACATGCCTTGTGTTGGTAATTGTATGTTTATCTTATGAAATTACATGAAAATAGTGTATTGAGGAAAATGCATGCCCTGGAAGGGAAAGCTGCACGTCTCAAGTTGAAATTTCATGTTGAGGGCATGGGATTTCATGTTTACATAGTAAGGAGAAATATGCACAACTTGTTAATGACAAATGCATACCTGCACTATAAAAATGTACACCCTTGATATGTTATACAACCCTATGCTCTCCTAAACCCTAAATGGTTCTTCCTTAGCCCATTTGAATGGTTTTCATAAGAAGATGAATGAAAATGGATGTTGATCCATTATGTATGATTGATGCTACTATGGCATATATTATAACAATCCCAAACCCATGTTTGACAAAATGTTTGGAAACACACATATGTAGTAAACCTTGTATGTTGAGTTGTTTCCTGAGTCCTATAATTTTAGAAACTCAAAGTACTTTTAAGTCTCCCACACCTATGATTGGTTTCAAATGCATGCAAGATATATTTATTACTATCTAATTTGATATTGAGTTTGTGTGTTTGTATTATAGTCGACAACATTTGTAATTTTTCTTTCAAAATTACCCTCACACATTCTGGAAATTTTTATTTTTATTTTCCAAGTTACAATGCTTGACTGGGAAAACCTTCGAGCACTTCCCCTCATTTAGAGGATGGAAATTTTTCATTAATTCTAAAAAATCCAAAGTCTATTGTTAAATAATGCTACAAATCTACTTGATTGTGCTTATAAAAATGCACGTCCAGTTTTGTAAAAGTGTTATTTGTAATAAATTATATCTTATCTATACATATTAATTTACTATTTTTATATCAAAAGTTCTTTATAGAAAAATACACAAATATATCCCTAAATCATTTAAAAAAAAGTCAGTTTCCTTCCAAGAGTTTCCTTAGCATGAGCATGCATTCCACTACTTCCATTCCTTAGTGCCCATTCCTGTTAGTGGGCATTCCTCAAAAAACCATTTCAACTTTGAACCCATAAAACCATGGACGCAATAGAAACATGAATGTCCTCTACGATGGGTGCAACAGTTGAAACAAATGGTTCCTAGGATGAAAAGTTCAATATCAACAAATTCCATGAGTGCGTTGAAGCATGGAGAGACACAACAAATTTTCCAACAGGTATGCTAAATATCCCGAGAAGAGCAAAGGTTTTTGAATTTATGCTTGGACCCTTCTGTTTAAAAAATAATGAGATAGATATGGCCATAGTTAATTATGATGACATAGATATGGAACTGAAAATGTTTGGCTAGAGCGTTTACCTAGAAGTTGATTTGCTTGCAAGAGAAACAAAAATTCCATGTAGAGGGGGAGCAACATTTCACTCCAAAAAAAAAACCAAGGTAGAAAAGATGGATATGAACACTAAAATGCATGGGAAAAAGGTATTTGTTCCCAGGAACGATTTAAGAATGCTATATGTTCCCCAAGGACTATACAAGTCTTTGATTCAAATTGTCCTTAAGACAATTATGAATCATCACAAGGATCATATTTCTAGTGACTGCATGAGACTAATCATTTATTGGGTTGAAGACAGGGTCATATATGTTCCTCACCTATTAGATAAAAAATTACATCATGCCCTTGAAGAAAGTAAAAAAATAAGATTAAGTTCAGTTTCGCAGGCACATTGTAGAAAATTATTTATTTATATCGACCTAGTGACCAAAAAAGCCCTCTTAAAATCTACATTAGGAGATCAAAAACAAAGAAACCCATTGAGGAAGTACCTGGACAGAATGTAGTTGATGGTGCGAAAATCACTTCTGATAGATTTTCTGAAGATGAAGTTAATTCTATCAAAAATTTAAGAGACCTACATGAATCTATGAATGAAGTTGAGGAGCAAGAAGGTATGGACCATTATATGGAAACATGCAATGATGATATTTGTGTTACTTTAGAAAATACAATTGATAGAATTCCTTCTAAAATGGAATTACTTGAGTATAATGTCCTTGTTATGGGCACTAATTCTACCTCTCCAAGTTCAAATGTGAACAATCCAACATACATTTTTGATAACATATTCATTTTTGGGGCATTGGATATAATGGTGAATTATAGGAAACTTATTGAAATGAAGGATTCTTCCTCTATATACACTTGGAAGGAAAAGTGAAAAATGAAGCACTTTGTAAATATGAAATGCTTGAAGAAAATTAGAAATATGGAAAATGCAATTGCAAGGAAAGTACAAGAATAAAAAAGACAAAAACATGGCAACGATCATATTATAGTTGAATTACAAAGTGGCGTATCCCTCGGTATAGATGAATCTTAGAGGGAGATTGATGATGCCAAGAAAACATTTGAAACATCATTGGCTACATACACAAGAACTATTGAAATTCTCGAAAAAAAATTGAAAAAAAGACCACAAGTTTCTAAAATACCTCCATTGAATACTACAAGTAATCCAAAGGTGGATGTATTAAAAAATAGTTTGAAGGAGAAAGAAGGACTTATTCACATATTTAAATCTAAACTTGAAAATACAATGAGACAACTACGTTAGAAGCATAATTCAAATATTGAAGAATATAAGAACAAACTGGACAATTTGAAGAAAGAAAATCGTAACCAAAATAATAAGTTGAATCTGAAAAAGATGACACTTCTCAAAGAAAATGGGAATATCAGAGAACTTAAAAAGGAAATACAAATGCTTACTAAAGAAGGTGGAAATGGTAAGGATGTAGGTAAAAGTATGGGTATGAATAAGGGAAAAGGTAAAATTAAGGGTAGTGCAACAAAGGAGAAGAGTAGAAAACTTGAAAAGGAAACAAAAAGTTAGAGAAAAAAAGGTAGCAAATGTTAGGATAAAGGTAAAATTTAGGGTATGGGTAAGGGTAAATATATACCCCAGGGAAATCCAACAAAACAAATTCCTTCAAAACACTTGGAAAAGTCTAGAGAAGGAAAAGAGAAGATGTATCAGGAAGCTAAAGTATTAAGTAGTTCTCTAGCCGATCTCTATGCCCCATCACCAATGGTGGATTATTGAAGTTAATGATAGTTGATATTGATGAAAAGATTAAAGAGCTCAATAATGAACTCTTGTAGAACCGAAAGGCACAACATTTAGGATGTGACGCATAGATATAAATGTTGAAATCCCAAATTGTTGATTTGTAGTAGAAATTACACAGAACAACAGTAATTGAGGTGGCAACAATTTTTTTTTTTCTGCATTGGAGTAACAATATTTGAGGGAACAATAGCTTGAGATTGAATTACAAAAAATCAGGGGTCAATTGGCTAACATTCAATACAAATTAAAAACAAAAAAGGAACAACTTGAAAAGAATGAAAATGATAATAACGAGAGATATAAGAAGAATACATATATGTTGAAAAAACAGGTAGAAGAAAAAACAAGATTGCAAGAGAGATTGAAAAATCATGCAAAGAAAATTAAAGATCTAGAGAAGCAATTACAACATGTGCCTACTACAACTACAAAACAATCAGAAGCCTCTGAAACAACAAAGAGAGGCTCTGCATATTTTTCTTCATCTCAAGATCATGGCTTGCAGAAACCTCCCAAGCATCTTAGGGTAGTTACAAAATAGAATTGGTTTATATACCATGTACTCCATGTAATTACGTTTAAAGATGTAATATATATCATTATTCCAACAATTTATTAACAATGTATTTTATTTTATGCAGTTAATGACGTGTATGAATGTGCATAGTTATTGACATGTATGAATATGTATAGCCACATATCAATACCTATAATCCTTTAAAATTTACTTGAGATTGAGTTATACACATATACAATACCACTCTCATCTTGTTTGCAATATGTTTGAGTAAAACATAAGTAGTTTCATGTACTTGAAATTTTGATATAACAATGG
>JZKD02S2362777.1:0-83984 GCA_000966675.3 Picea glauca | reverse complement strand
TTTTCCCTAATAAGGCATGCATTTTCCTCAATGCTCCCTTTTCATGAAATTTCATAAGGACAATGTGCATAATGTGCATAATTCATCTAACGATATGAATTTTCCTTAACATTATGCTTTCAAGAAGTTATTATGCAAATCCTAACACAAGGATTGCATTTTTTACTCAAGGGTGCACATGCCCTATTTTCAAGAAGAAAACACATAATTTCCATTTTGATCGTGCATTTTCTTCTCAAGGAATAATTGTCTCATATTAAGGAATGAATTACTCACTGTCCTATATGTACATCATCTCATCATACAAAATTCACCACTGTATCTTTTCTACAACTTTTGTACAACCATGTAGCTTGTAATATTTCATATAATATCGACATATTCATTCTATATTTCATGAAAGGGTCATGAATATTTGTTTATAGAAATCATCCTTTTTGGAGTGTAAATGCACTCCTAATTGTAAAAACATGTTAAAACTTTTGTAATAATCAAGTTACAAATTAAAAATTAAATTATGGAGGCTTATCCACCTTTGGGCATGCACCTTCCTATAGTCAACTTTAACAAATTCACCCTTCGATTTTACAAGGCAATTGTTATCCTTTATGCACATAAGTTAGGTGTTTGTATGAAACTTCCACTATAAAGAAATATGGAGGTGTATAATCACAAATTACACCTTATTCAAGTTCAATTGTTCAATTTGGGTCAACATTGAGACTAGGGCATGCATTTTACTCTAATGTTGTTTTCACTTCAGATTTACATGTAATCCCAAATATAGGTGCATGAAAGCAACCTATCTTGTTCTTAAATTGCATTTTACATGACAAGGGTAAATTTTACATATATGGAAATCCATTTTAAAACATATAAAACAAATTTTGGAGCTACAAAGAAGCTTGGGCCTGCATTTCAATTTGGTCACCTAATACCATTGCGACCTTCCAAATTACAAGGAAAACTTTTCCTTTTTTCCACAACAACCCTTTTTAAACTTGAAATTGCAAACTTAAAAACATGAATAGGTATACTATGATAAATCACAACTCCAAAAATGTTCACAACTCAAATCTAAGGTATAATAAAACATTTTCTTACATTTTACAAACAGGTTGGGCATTTCCATGATTTTACTAGGTATCTCTTGCGTATTATTACACAACTTATTTTTTGACTAAAAATGCAAAAATAAGTATACAGTCTTATGAAAAATGACTTAACAAATCATTTACAATTCAAACCACTCAAATTGAATGAGTTTTGAGACTTGGGTGTGCATTTTAGTGTAGTCTAGCATGCATTTTGCACCAAGGTAAAATTTACACCAACACAAAATTTTCCCTCTTTGACCTAGAAGATAAATTTTGGTATTTTTGCAGGGAAAAAGGTTTTAAGTTTCAAATTGGGCAAACATAGGTATAGAAAAGGTCATGAATCTTTGTGAATCGAAATCATCCTTATTGAATTGAAAATGCACTCATAATTGTACAAACATGATAAAAATATTTTAATAATCAATTTACAACTTAAATATCAAATTATGGAGGATTATCCAACTTTGGGCATGCACTTCCTATAGCCAAATTTTAAAAAGTGGCCCTTTGGTTTTACAAGGGATGTTTTATCCTTTATGCACATCAGGTGGTTTTTTGTCTCGAATTGCCAATACATGACTATATCAAGGTGCAAATTTACAAATTACAACATATTTAAGTTGAACCACTCAATTTAGGTCAAAATTGAGACATGGGAGTGCATTGTACTCTAAGGCAGTTTTAACTTCATATTTACATGAAATACGAAATCTAGGTGCCTGACATCAACCTCTTTCGTTATAAAATTTTTCTTTAGATGAAATAGGTAAATATAAAATATTGATATATCTAGTGTATAAATTATTAAAATTTTTTAGGTGTTATAGGGAAGCTTGGGCGTGCATTTTAATTTCATCACTTAGTATAGTTTTGACCCTCCAATTTACAAAAAAAACTTTGCCTCTTTTTCACATCAACTGTTTTTAAAATTGAAATTGCAAAATTAACAACACGATTAGGTCTAATATGATAAAATACACCCCAAACAACTTGCACAACTCAAATATACAGTACAATAAAACCTTGACTTACTTTTTACAAACAATTTGTGCATTTCTACAGTTTTACTAGGCATATGTTGCCTATTTTTGCAGAACATAGTCCTTTATGACTGCAAACAAAAAACTAAGTATACAAGATTATGTAAAATGGCTTAGAAATTCATTTATAGTTTGAACCACTCAAATTGAATGAGTTTTCAGACATGAGGGTGCATTTTAGTGTAGCCTATCATGCAATTTGCACCAAGGAAAAATTTAACCTCTTTGTCCTACAAAACAAATTTTGGTATTTTTTTTTTTATAGAAACGGGTTTTAAGTTTCCAATTGCACAAACAAAGGTATAGACATATGTATACATTTTCTAATGATAACCACATACCTTCCTCTATCATCAATGAATTTAACGTTCCAACCCCAATCAAACCGCTTAGATAACTAACTATTTTATCCCCATTTGAAATTTTCTCTTATAGGAGGAGGATGTCATGTTTATTCAGATCAATAACCCTTTTCAAGAATCATTTTTTGAAGGGGATGATGTAGCCCTGAGAATTAAAGGTTAGATAGATCCTAAGAAACCCTTAATATGGGCATTGTCCACTCTAACAAATCCTTCCATTGTCAACTATTTACCAAACATAACCTCATTCATAGATCTGTTTTTGAGCGAAATAAATGGACTTATTGCTTCTTCTTTGAGCCCTACTTCCCCTTCAATAGTTTAGAACCAACCCCCCTTCAATTTCCACTTCTTAGCCATACCTTATGATTTTCCTGTAGGTATATTCAAACATTATTATAAATATGCATTAAATATCTCTTAAAGATTGTAGAAAAACTCTAAAGATCACAAAAAGCATCACATATAAGAAAACTACAAGTCAAAACGGTAATGATCTTCCATAAAATTGTCACAATAGTAGGATATTTACATGCAGACATGGATCATATATTTACAGTCTCCCTTACAAAACTCATCGACAAAGTGAAATACATATCCCACACATTTGTTCTCTCTGAATATTCCTCGTACCGTCTCTAATCTGACAATCCTCTCCTTTCATATCACTCTACTTACAACCTTTATATCATCTGATTCCCACCAAAAATTCCAAAATGTGGAACGTTTTGAGAATGCCTATATATTTATATGATCCCCATGGGGACAACCTTGATCCATACAATGACTACATAATTCGATCATAATTATCTTTACATGTCCTCGAGTGAGTTGTTATAGCTCGTGGTTTTAGAAACATTCCTCTGGGATTTGTGTTTGACGATGGGGCGCCACGTGGCCCTTGTGGTAACCGTCGACTATGAGTTAGATTTCTGATGATGATTGAACTTTTTCTCAATACCGATGAAAGTCGGGGCACAAAGATAAAAAATAACAAAATTTTTATAGTTAGTTAGTAATGTCTAATGGTATGATCGATTTTATCCATATTGTTGAAACTCTTCATCAGACTTCAACACCATATGTAGTAGTGTTTTGTGTGTAGTTCTATATTCCCATAGGACACTAGGTACCTTGTCATCCCAATCAACTATGTAGACTCTACATATCTTTGTAATCCATTTGTTTAGGTTTTTATTAAAATACTCTATTGCTTCATTTTCCCATGGATGATAGGGTGAACTCTTCTTGTGGTCGATAAATAATTCCTCCATTAATATTTTGTGGTACCATTCATAAAGTGAGTTCCATGATCACTTATTATTTTTAGTAGGAATCCAAACATTGTAATGATATTTTCATAAATTAATTTGGTTTCCACCTCTTTCATTTAGGTCTTGACTAGCTCTACCTTTGCCCATTTAGTTAAGTATTCTATTGCTATTATGATATATCTAGCTTCTATCCTTTTTTCTATTTCTGGGAAAGGTCCCACAAATTTGATAGCCCAAATTTCAAAGGAGAGGCATGGTTTAACTGACTGTAAAGTTATTTTATCTTTCCATAGTAGTCAATCCATCCTTTGGCACTTTCCAAACTTATTTAATTTTTCTCTGCAATCTCTATGTAGTTTGGGCTACCATAATCCTTCTTGAAATATTTTTTTAGTTGTAGTATTTACATGGAAGTGGAATCTTGCAGGGCCAACGCATGCTTCCTCAATTATACTATCCATATCATGTTCTAAGGAACATATTTTTAATACATCATATAGTCCTAATTTATATAGATATTCATTTATTAGCATATAAGGAGAAACTTTCATGGCAAGTAATTTTCTCTTTTTCTCTGGTAAACATTTAGGGTCATTTCCTGTTGACACACTTACTTATACTGAGAGGGGTGGTGAATCAATATAATACTTCTTTTTCTTTTCTTTAAATTATTTGTCAATGTATTACTTTACCAACTGAAACAAATAATGATAAATAAACAACCATACAATCTACAATACACAAAGATTTAATGTGGAAACCCAAATGGGAGAAAACCACAAAGTAATTATTTATAAAATATTGTAGGCACCAACCTATTGCTACAATGCTTATAGGTACCAACCTATAGGAGACACCAATATCCTCTCCTGAGCATAAACTCAACAACAATGTTTGCATGCACCAACTTGCATGAGACACCAATCCCCTTGAATGAGATCCAACACACCTCTCCTTGTGGGCACCAACCTACAATTGCTATATTCATAGGCACCCACCTGCAGGAGACACCAATCCATTCAAGCTACTAATAATATTATATTGACTATTTTTTTCAAGCCTTCATCTATACAAATATGTTACTCTATCTATTCTATCACATCACTCTTTACTAGTTCACAATCTACTTGATTTTAGAAGTTCCTTAGACCTTGCACCTCCCTGCCTCCCTTAGACAACTAAATTTTAGCCTATTTTATTTTTGGGACCTAAAAATATCAAAGCCTATACTCTCTCTGACACATAGACCACTTCTTCACAATTCATTTACCATGAACCTTCAAGCCTCAACTCACTTCCTTTCACATACACATCATTCTCACACCATCAAAACTTATTTGGGAATTATTGTTTATAGATTCTATGCTCTCATGGATTTGTCCACATACCAAAAGGATTCATGCTCAACAAGTTGGCTCTATATCTCCAAAAAACCATTCTATGACACTCCTTATAAACCGGCACAGACCCCCTTTGGATTTTTGTGCGATCTTCTCACAGACCTCCAAAACACACAATACATCCTCAATGCTCAACAGTCGTTGGATTGTCTCCTCAATTAAATCTCAGCCATTGATCTCATTCATCAACCATTAACACATGCAACATAGCTTCAATGCTCAATGACTATTTGTTCACTCCTTAACTAGATCTCATTCATTGATCTATTTTCCTTCTTATCAAGTCTACCAAACCACCGAGATATTTCTCCATCGATCCCTTGAAACTTTCACACAACACTACTTAAACCTTGATTGCACAATAGCCTTTTGATCTAGTTTTGGATTAGATCTCAATCACTGATCCAGTTCCTGCAGACATTGAGACCACCAAGATATGAAAATTCTAGGCCTTCAACCATCCACCTTCATTCATTCAATATTCAATATGCTGTTACTAATGTGGTCCAATATTATTGTGACACATGGCCCAATTACAATGCAACACATGGAACTTATTGTGGCACCGGGTTATCGACCTTTTGGGTATTTAACATTGCAATGATCCTCCTTTGATCTAATATACCAATATACTGATATGATGACATGGAAGATGATGTGATCTCCACGTGGACCTATTCCATGTGATCTAGATGACATGGACTTAATGAGGTTGCTTACATGGTTATGATGTGGCATTTGAGATGGCCATTGGGCATTGACTCACCAGGTATCGAGCTATCGGGCTCATCGAGCTCATTGTGCTACTAGGCCATTAGGGTATCGACCCATCACCCCCCCAGGACTTCAACACTTTAATAATCCATACTTTTGATATTTGATATCCAATATGGAACCTTGTCTCCATGTTCCAACCACTGGGTCTATCGGCCTATCGGGCCATTAGGCCCCTGAAACTTCAACACTTCAAAATTTATCCCATTCATCCGATATGTGATCCGATATGTCATATGACTTGTGTTGGGGTCTAAAGATGTCTAAAAACAACCTTGGTTTAACATTAATTTATCAACCCGAGGATTCATCTTTTATCTCAAAGAATATCGACAAAGTCTATGCAGATAGCTTGTAGAGGCTAAAATTGTATAGTTAAAGAAAATCTGAGTTTATCAACAATCAAGTTCCTCAAACATTCATTAAAGATTCTAGGAATTGAAATCTAAAGCTGTGCAATGGAAAGGAACTAATTAATCTATTGAATTCATTTTAAGAGCAATAATTGAATCTAAATAAAGACTTGCAGAGTTGACTATTATTATGAATCAAATTACTGGAAAGGAAAAAGGTGAATTACTCTATCTATGGAAAGAAACATAGACTGTAATCTAATCGAAAAGAGACAACAATCGTACTTCTATTGAAAGGAACAACAACTATGTTCTAATAGAAAGGAACAACAAATGTAAACTAAGTGAAAGGAACAACAAATGTAAACTAAGTAAAAGGAACAACAAGTGTGAACTTATGAGGAACTATCGCGCATCAAATCTCAGTAATAGGAATTGGAACAACAATCATCTAATGCTTCAAGAAATATCTATCTCTTGCAATTGTCATGAAATCATCAACACACTTATGCATTCATTTAACTACTGTAAAAGATAATTGAATCACAAAACATAAATTGAACTGATACAATTATAGGTCGAACAATAGTTCCTTCAGACTGGGCCCTTGGTCCTTAGAAGCACTGCTATTTGAAATTTAGTATATAGAAATGGTAAAACCACTCAAAGCTTTTATTGATTTCATAGCTAGTACAACATTTACAAAAACTGCTAATGCAGAGCAATTCTAAGTTCTGAGTTCTTGGGTGCAATTCTTCTATATCTTTTCAAGATCTATTTACCCCTTATATATTACAATAATCTGGGTAAATTAAGCTATCCTAAGGATCGAGAGATCCTCAGGATTGCTTTACTATTATAATGTTACAATATAAGAAACTCAATCATCTTCAAAACTGCCTTGCGTCGTACAGTCCTCAACCTCCAATAGCTTGCGCATCTTCAAGTTTTCCTTTGCTATCTTGGGTTTGACAATATTTAACCAATCCTGTAATAAAACTAGACAATTACAATCATATTTTAGGATCTATGTAATCTAACTTCAACAATAACGCTAAATATTATATTATTCATTTTCTATTCTATTTGCTCCTAAATAACCGAAAAGTCAATCAAGATGATATCAAGAAATGTGGGAAAAAGGAAGATATTTATACCTTTTTCATAACCTAACATACCCCTCAGCTTACCTTCTTGCATGTCCTCATGCAAGCTAAGATCTTACATGTAAATTAGTAATCCTATAAGGTGGAAAGGTTGGTTCACCAGGCCTCCTGAATCCATTTCTTCTTTTGAGTTCTCCAAAAGAAACATCCTCCCTTTTCTTGTTAATTTGATAATCTTTTTGGTAACTTTCTGGAGGAAACCAAATGATAGGGGGATTATATCTGCACCCAATCCAAGTAGGTTCTTCCTCTTGGAGCAATATAGAATACCTTTCTATTCTGAAGGTAGCTGCAAAGAAATTCCTATACCCAAAGGGTTCCCTACTCTTCACTTCACTGGAGGATGCATCCCATCTCAGTTTAGAAGCAGCAAGAGATTCTTCCTTAATCTCTCTAAAATGAGTGATGCCTGAATGTATAACCTGTAGATGGATAGGGGCTAAGGAGTCTATGACCCCCCCTCTTTTCATAAAGGTTTTATGTTGCATAATGGCTAGAAAGGACTTTGGAGGCTCTCCCCTAACCCAAAGATCTAGCCCAATTTCCCTCTTTAGGAAGGTTTTATGAGATTTTCCCCATCTAACTTGGTTCTGAGTAAATGAAATAAATGCCTGAAACTATATGTCACCTATGAATGGGCCAGGTTTATCTTTCCTTTCTTCTTCCAGAATGAAATTACGAAAGTACAACTCACACAAAAAGTATTGTACCTTTTCGTCCTGCTCTCTGAAACATGAAATAAACTCAGGTACGGTGGAAAATGAAATAGGTTTACCTGCTCTGATGGACTTCACTCTCAATAACATATATCATTCCAACAATAATAAAGTGTAATTGGTGGCAGGGGCTCTGCAATTAATAACATCAGAGTAGACATCACAGATTTCTTTGATTTTCTCCAAAGCTTTTTCAAATTGGGTTTGTACCTTTTTTACCTTCCCTTGGGCTTTGGTGAGCGCAACATAGGTCTCACTCTCTATTGCTGTCATGTCCTTCAGTTGTTTAAAAATATTTTGATGTTCATCTCTAGTGACCATATCATTTTGGTGTTGAGCCAATGCTCGCTGGGCTTGTCCCAACTCTGCCTTTAGTTTATCAATGGTGACAACCTGTGCTTGAGATTGGGATGCTTGGTATTATTCCATAGAGCCCATCTCTTCCCTGGATTGAGTTAATGATTGATGGGTCTGTGTAAGATCTTCTTCTAGTCTGTCCACAATAGCACTCTGTTTCTGAGACTGAAGTTCCTGATGCTCTGCCATAGTCAGTAATTCATTTCTATTTTGAATCAGGGTTTGTTGAGACTGCATCAATTATTCCTCCAATCTCTTGATGGTAGCATTATGCTCAAGGAGTTGAGCTATTTCCTCTAATACCGGGTTGTCTATCTGCACCTCAACATCAATTGCTTTTGTAGCTGTCATATTTTCTTGTGTTTCTAAAGGAATTACTTCCTCGTTCTGAGCTATTGTTTCTTCTACTACTATTTCTTCAGGGTCTGTATGTATCCCTACAAAATTTGTACTGATTGCTTCTTTAGGAAGAGGGTTTCTTCCTTGCACTCTGGCCCTTTTTTTTTTCTTTCTTCTATGGGCCTTATCTTCTTGTTCTAACTATTTCCTCAATTCCTTAATAATTTCCTTGAGTTTACCCACCTTCTGCTTTAATACTTCAGCCTTCTTAGCCTTTTTCTTCAACAAATTTTTTTCTTTTTCCAACTTTATAATTTTCTTATGGCTCTTGGTTGATTTTGTTTATGAGAGGTCTCAAGGTCTTCTTCATTATAGGTAGCAGATGGTTGTTCCTCTATTCCTTCCAAATGTTCTGTCTATCCAAGAGGGATTCTTGTTTCAAAATGAGGTTCTTCTTGTGCTGTGTCCTCTAGAAAAGAGGAGGCTTGTTCTGGGCATTTTTCTGGATTATTTGTGCCTCTGTCAATTGAGGTTCCCAAGCTTCCCAAAACCTGGGCTATTTCTACCTCATAGCTCTTCAAAAATTATTCTGTTAGATGCTCTAATGCCGGTTGGGTGTCTTCCTGATCATTCCTTTGTGAGGTCTATTTTGCTTGCCAATTTCTTGAACATTCTCCCATGGAGACTGTTCTTTATAATTTTGAAGTTCTTCAAGCTGTTTTGTTGTACCCTGAATTGCTTTAGTTGTTTATTGAATTCATCTGCTTCTTCTCCCTTCTCCTTGTATGAATGATGGTTTTAGGGGAAGTTGTTGCTCTCTTCCTCTTTTTTGTTAATGCCTGGGTTTGTGAGGTCTGGGCCTCTATGATTTGGGCAGGGCTTTCCTCAGCTTTGGTTTGAGGAGATGGAATTTCTCTTTGGGCAGTAGTATCCTCTGCCTGTCTATCTTCAATTTCCTATGGTGGTTCTTCATGGCATAATTCAGGCTGCTCTAGTTGTGGAGATCTATTGGCCTCAATCAGATTATCCCAGGTCAATTGAGTTTGACTCAGTGCTTTATTTGTTATCAGTTTAAATAATCTGTGGTGACTAATAATAGTAACAGGATCCTTGGACTTTTGTGTTCTTAAGGCAACCTCATGTAATATGGAATTCAGAAAGAAAGGTAGATTAAGTACTAACCGTTGTTTTTAAGGATGCCAACAATTTGAGGTGGTGAGGTCGAAATTACGTCATATCGTCCATCACAGATGATGTATTGTTGAATTATCCCTGCCAGTTCCTTCCATGGTTCTCTGAGGGTACTGGTATTAAGTCCCTTTCCCTTCTTATCCAATTCTTCCCCAGGGTGTATGAAAGATTCCACAACTTCCTTCAGTGATGTGTATCTTCCTGTCCACTGAATCCCCGTGTTAGGGAGGCTTGTGACCTCTTCTAAGATTTCCGAGGTGACTGAGATTTGTATGCCTCGCACCATACAAATTTCTCCTTGCAGATTTTGAAAGAATTCAAGAGTGACATTTGTGTCATATCCTTGCAGACGGTTGAAGTACTCCGTCCACCCCAGTCGGTGCAGGATGTCTCTTGCTTGATCTGTAACCTGTAGTAAAGTTGGCTCCCTGTGCACACCTTTGCCACCCATTTTGTGAGAAAATGTGGACGACTATCGTTCCTGGTAGCAGACTTGGTTAGACCAGCTCGGAGGAAAAATTACCAAAAATAGCAAATATCAGAGAGAACAAGTGTTTAAAATGTGGGTATTTATTACAATCATTACTATCTTTATTGATAAGTGTGTCGATATTCCACTCTCCTCATTAATAAAGGTCGACCTCAACCATCAACGTAGGGGAAAGTAATGAGTGTAGGTATTGATGGTGAGAAGTAATGATTGTACCGCTGCCTCAAATGGGGATCAATGATTTATTTTCAAACAACATATTTTAACGGTAATCATTAAAAATTTGTCTTCTTTTGTGGAATTGAAATGTACCTATACTCAAAAGAATGCTTTAAGGATACATATGCTGAATAAAATAAATCTGTTCATTTAAATAATATCCCACATATCATAATGTTGTTACTTTTCCGTTTTATTGAATACAACCGAAATGATAGCCTTGTTACACTAAGAATTTTGTGCTTCAAGTCTTTAACACATAGAACCTTTTCTACCTTGGCCCTTCCATTATCAATACTGAGAGTTCCTTTTCCAACTATATGTGAACTGTCATTATCTCTAAAGGTGACACTTCCTTCTTTATTATTTGAGGTAATAAACTTTGTTCTGTCTCTTGTGATGTGACTAGAGAACCCATTTTCAATTTACCACTTATCCTTATTATTTTGTAAGTGCAATGCAGTTTGTATGAAAAAATATTTTTATTTCTTTTGTTCCCTTTGTTCCTGACTTATTTCCATAATTTTTGGGGCTTCCTCCTTTTGATTGTTTTTGAAATCACAACTTCTGCAAAATATTTCTATATCCCATAATTATTACAGTTGTAACATATGATGTTATAGTTCATAAAAGGGGAAAATGAGATGTAATTTCTCCTTGAGAATCCATGGGTATATCCATTGCTGCCCCTCATGTAACTACCTCTTAAACTTGTTCTACAATATATTCCTTTATGACCAAAACCATTGCAAGAACAACATTAGCCAATTGTTTTTTTTTTGGTTCCTGATTGTATTATTCCGTCTTGGTGGAGAAGTCTCCCTGATTATGTGTTTTTGAGGAAGATTTGTCTCTTGTGTAGAATTTTGTTCATTCATCCCATTGATTTCAATCTTGATGGGATTTTTGATCATCTCTGCATAGATTTTAGCCTTTTTTTCACTCAACTGTCTTGAGGAGGTTGGATCTTCTTTGGCAGATTCTTTCTTCTTTCTGTATCCAAGACTAGTTTTGTCAAATGATGATATTTGAGTTCATGATTTCATTCAAGGTTGTAGAGCTCTTTTCAAATTTCATTTTGGTATGCGATCTTTCCAATTCCTTTCTTATACAAACTATTTTTGTAACATCCCCATTATAATCCCCAGTTTGATTAATGCTTATGTAGATATAATATGTGGCCAGGACCAAGTGATGTAATATGAAAATTGTATTTCAATGTTTTAATAATTAAATGTGATGCTAGCTGCTAAGGTTACATGGACAATAGATGAGGGATGAATTAATCCACAAGAGAGGGGGAGTGTCTAGGATAATTGACGCAGGCGAGAGCTACCCTCTCTACTCACCCTCTCTCAGGATCGTTCAATTCCTCAGGTGAGCCTAATTAGCTCTTTCGATTCCTCCATGAAATCTCTGATGAAAACCCGATCCATAGGTCCTTTCTTCACCCACACGACTCTCTGCACTTAACCGTGATCTTTCCTTGACCTTAATTTTGGGTTTTGGGGTTTCATGATCCCCGATGTCAAGAGTTCCTGTCCTCTTGAATCCCCGATCTTCGATGAGCAATTTTACCGATACACGCCCTTTACGCGTTAGCCCTCCTGGCTATGCTCTGGTCCATGTGACCGCTAATTTATAAGACTGCAGCCTTATCCTTCTTTCAGGGTTTGGGCTTTAAAATCCCGATGTGCTCCAACTCCCATTATCCCTCTAGGCTAAGCTCCTGGTCCATGTGACCTCCCCCTATATGACCGCAGCCATACCTCCTCATCGGGGTTTTGGACTTTCCAATGTTGAAACACATATGTCCTCAGGATTAGTGATCCCTCGAATCCCGACGCGCTCTTTACGCACTAGCTCTCCTGTCTAGGCTCCTATCCCATATGACCATTATCCCCGTGACTGCAGTCTTACCTCTCGTAAGGGTTTTTGGCTTCAAAATCCTTATGCGCTCCAATTTCTGTTAGCCCTCTAGGCTAAGCTCGTGGCCCACGTGACCTCCTCTATATGACCGTAGTCATACCTCCCATCAGGGTTTCGAACTTTCCAATGTCCAAATACATATGTCCTCAGGATTCGCGATCCCTCGAATCTCGATTCTCCGCTATGCTGACAGCTGGCTCCCACAATGGCGCCTTCCTCCTTGTTGGGGTTTCAGACTTCGCGATTCCGAAATTCCCAAACCTCTTGTCACCAGGATTCCTGATATCCCGATGACCAAAATGCCGATAGACGACTTCCTATCGGGACTTTCCTCGATGGCTTCGATTGCTGCCGCACGTCCTCCTCTGATGGATGGTTCAGATTCCTCCTCATGGTTTCCAGACTTGTGATGTCTCGACTTTCATGACCTCAGGAACTCCGATTTCCCGAGTGCCGATATCCCGATGGCTAGTGCCCAGATCTCTGAAATGGACGATCGCATGACACGCATCCTCTCTCAAATGGACGGCCCAGATTTGTGTCGAGGTTTTCAAGGTGGACTTACCCGATCTCCTGTCCACGGGAATGTCAATATCCCGACTCCCGACGCCTCAATCTCCACCACGTGTCTCCACTAATGGACGGTCCAGATCAATTCCGGGTAATTTCCCATGGAAATTCCCGATCTCATGTCATCAAGACTTCTGATTTCACGAACGCCGATAACCCAATGGTTGTCAGGACTTCTACCTGGTGTGAGAAGGGTTAAACCCCGTGCACCTCCTGTTCGATCCAATGGTTGATGGGATTTCTGAATGAGATCCAACGACTGTCGATATCCCCCTTCTATGTGCTTACTCTGGTTCTCCCTGGACATAGAAACCAACAGTCCAGATCTCCTTCCTCCGCCGATTTGACGGCTGCTGTGCTCTCCTGGGCTTGCACACTCCTTCTTCCCAGACTTGGAAGGATTTCAAAAGCCAAAGGCCTCAACCCTTTCTCCCTTTCTCTATGAGCTCCTCGACCCTGAGCTTCGTTGCGTGCGTGGAAACGTTGTTCCTCCTGAGCTTTGCTCCCTTTGAATCCTCAAGGGATTCTGACATTTGCACCTTTGCAGAGTCCTTATGCACACACAATGTTGTCTCTCCTGAGCTTCTCACACGCTCAGACCCCTAAGGGATTTTTTTCTTTCTTCCCTTCTCCCTCAAATGGAGAAATATGGATTCCCTCCTGGCTATCCTTCTGCTCAAGCAACTTCTTGCTGAGCCTTTCAGGGTGTTCAACAACCCTGTCAAGATCCCTCAGTGGATTCTTCTTCAAATCACAGAACTCAAAGATTTCTCTTCTCCTCTGTCTGCACACTTACTCAAATGTCCACCCGGCAGAGTGTCTTCTCCTTTCACTCACTCAATGCTCACCTGGTAGAGCTCTCAGAATCCTCAGTGATTATGTTTCCTTTTTCAACTCACAACAGAGTTCTTTTCCCTCTATGACTACCTGCACAATGCCTTGATGCCCACCTGACAGAGTGTCTTCTCGTGGAACTTCTTGCAGTCCTGTCCTCTGTGCACCTATGCACCTGCTCAATGTCCACCTGGCAAAGCTCTCAGGATCCTCAATGATTCTGGTTCTTCTTCCTGAACTCTCAACATAATTTTATCTTTGTTCACTCCTTGCACTGGCTCAATGCCCACCTGGCAGAGCTTCACAGAATCCTCAGTGATTCTGGCTTCTGTCTGAACTCACAACAGAGTTCCTCCAACTGCACCTTGTTCCTGTACTCAATGCCCACTTGGCAGAGCTTTACATAACTCACAACTAAGTTCTATATGCAACTGTATCTCTCATACATAGCCTTGCCTCCAAGGTGTTCAACAACCTTGAGGTCTTCCTTTGAGTTGTTGACTCCAGTTCTTGTGCCGCAACACGTCTTTGTCTGAACCCCCAGTGTTTAGAAATGCATCCTCTGTGAACGGCTATCAGAACCCGCTGTGTTCTGTCACACCCTCATGGTGTGAAGCCTCAAAGACCTTCACCTGAAATCCAACCAACTCCTATAAATGCACAACTACAGTATACATCTACAACATAAACTGATATCATATGAAGAACACTCACAGACATCCACATAACACAGAAATACATGCAGGAAAAACTGCTTCTGTTTATATTAAAATGGAAAATGCCTGTATTTACAAGGTGTTTCTGAGCACGACCTGTAACAAGGTCTCAACTCTTCTCTCTTCTGCTCTCTACACGCAGAATATCACACAACTCAACTTCCTCTTCGACTTCGACTTTTTTTTGCCTACACAATGAGATCTGAAATGTCTTTTACCTGAGGGGGCTCTTCGAGCTCTTCCCTCCAATCTACCTACCCTATTCAATTGCATTGAATGTGCTGTGTAGTTCAGCATCTGGATCTAGATCTCAGCCATACAAACATTAAAGGCCTATCTACCTAATGCCTGCACAAAGGCACTACTCTATGGCTCACTAGCCTACAACATTAAATTTACATTCAATTCAAATTTAAATGAGGACTGCGCCTCTTTCTTCATCTTTGAATGCACACGCTTGACGTGGCTGGCTGGCTGGCTGGTTGACATGGAGAGATGCTCCTGCATCAAACTCCTCAGCTGCAAAATTCATGAGCTTCTGCTCATAAGCTTCCCCTCTCAGTTGTTGGAAATCCTCCTAGATCCCAAACAAATATATGGAGCTGTTCATCCGCTAAATTCTGTTGCTGCTACTTCTTCTGCGCTGCTCCTTCCTTCCTTCTACTCAACTACTCCTCGCTGGTAGTATCTTCTGATCGGATCATCAGCTCCATGATCTCTTCGATCACTGCATCCAACTGCTCCAGTGGTTGGTCCTGTTTTTACAGTCTCTTCCGCTGCAAATGTTTTTGGCACATGAGAAGATCATCATGATCTCCCATGCCTTCTTCATCAGTTTCCAACTTCACCTATTGGATGTGCATGCTCTGCACCTTCACCCTCTCTTCCAGGGCTTCAATCTATTCCCATAGATCAACAAATCAAATGTTGTCTGCTTCTTCTTCTTCCTCTTCTGCAAACTCCCGTGTTGCAGTCTTTTCAGCTTCCTGGCTGGAAATACTGAGCCATTCCTCAGAATGCTCATCATCCTCTTCATCTTCTACTGTTGTCAAATTTAGTGCTACAAATTCCTCAAATTCCTGGATGAATGTATTGAGACACTCCTCAGAATGCTCATTTTCTTCTTCTTCTTGGGCAGCTTCCAAAGTCTGCTCCAATCCCTCTTCTTCCCTGACAATCACAACTGACTGTTCTGCTGCTGTTGCTGCACCATCTGAAACACAGACTTCTACCTCCTCCTGGGCAAGTGGTAGGAATATCTGAATTCCCCCAATCATTAGAATATCCCTCAGATCCTCCTCCTCTGTCAGCTGGACCTGCTGATCTAAATCCATCTCTGAATTTATAAGACCCTCAGACAGTCTCATCTGCTTGATCAGCTCCTTAGGCTAATCAAAACTCACCTTCTCATCCCTGCCCACCTGGAAATATGGGATGTCTCTGCTACCCTCCTAGCAGACCATGAGATCAACTGATCCCATCTTCATCAGCACTCCTTGCTGAGTTGAACTCACCTCCGAGTCCATGAGACTTTTAGACAGTCTCCAATGCTCATCTCTTCCCACCTAGCAGTTTAAGATGCTTCCGCTGCCATCCTGGCAGTCTTCGATATCCTGCAATGATCTCATTTCATTTCCCAGCTGGCAATGTGAAATTCCCTAGCTGTCCTCATGACAGTCTATGAGATCTCGCAACGATCTCATCTCTTTTCCCACTTGGAAAACAGGAATTTCTTCTCTGCCCTCCTGGCAGTTCTTGAGATCCTCAGCTGATCCCATTTCATTTTCTTCATCATCGAGACCTCTCCCAGTCTCTGGTTCACACACCTGAACCATTTCCTTAAGTCCATCAAGGTTTTCAACATACCTCAACCATCCTTTTAACAACCTTCGTTGTCTTATGACCATCAACTGCTTGACTGGCCATTTTTCTTTCATCTCCTTCATGGGCCATTCATATACCCATCTCGGCTTCTTATCCTGCCGCATACACAGTTCGAGCTTCTCTATGTCTACCTTTAATTCATAGAGCTCTTTATCCATTTCTGCAATCTTTTTTGCCTTTCTCTTCTTCCCAGCATGCCTATGGTCTTCAGTAACCATGGTGTTGTCCCTGTCTGCTCTCCTAGCAAACCTGCTACTGTCACTCTACACTAAGAGTGTTACCAACTTCATCTTATAGTCTGCCTCACTACTTTTTTGATTGCTGCCTACCTGCAACCAATCACCACAGAGTCTCCAATGCTCTGTCTTCTTCCTTTGCCTCCCTTGCCTGAAATATACATACAAGAACCTGCTCTGATACCACTTGATGTGTATCAGAGTGCTCTTTATCTCTTGTCTCTCTTGCCTGAAATATACAGACAAGAATCAAAGCTCTGATACCACTTGACGCAGGCGAGATCTACCCTCTCTACTCGCCCACTCTCAGGATCGTTCAATTCCTCAGGCGAGCCGAATTAGCTCTTTTGATTCCTCCGTGGAATCTTTGATGAAAACCCGATCCATAGGTCCTTTCTTCACCCACACAACTTTCTTCACTTAACTGAGATCTTTCCCTGATCTTAATTTTGGGTTTCAGGGTTTTGTGATCCCTGACATCAAGAGTTCCTGTCCTCTTGAATTCCCGATCTCCAATGAGAAATTTCATCGATACATGCCCTTTATGCTTTATCTCTCCTGGCTATGCTCTGGTCCATGTGACCGCTAATTCATAAGACCACAACCTTATCCTTCTTTCAGGGTTTGGGCTTTAAAATCCCGATGTGCTCCAACTCTCGTTAGCCCTCCAGGTAAGCTCCTGGTCCACGTGACCTCCCCCTATATGACTGCAGCAATACCTCCTCATTGGGGTTTCAAGATTTCCAATGTCAAAACAAATATGTCCTCAGGATTCACGATCCCTCGAATCCTGACGCACTCTTTACGCACTAGCTCTCCTGGCTAGGCTCCTGGCCCATATGACCGTTATCCCCGTGACCCCAGTTTTACCTCTCGTCGGGGTTTTTGGCTTCAAAATCCCGATGCGCACCAATTTCTGTTAGCCCTCCAAGCTAAGCTCATGGCCCACGTTACCTCCTCTATATGACCGCAGTCATACCTCCCATCGGGGCTTCGGGCTTTCCAATGTCCAAATACATATGTCCTCAGGATTTGCGATCCCTCGAATCCCGATTCTCCGCTATGCTGACAGTTGGCTCCCACAATGGTGCCTTCCTCCTTGTCGGGGTTTCGAACTTCACAATTCCAAAATGCCCAAACCTCTTGTCACCGGGATTCCCAATATCACGATGACCAAAATGTCGATAGACGACTTCCTGTCGGGACTTTCCCCAATGGATCCGATTGCTACTACGCGACCTCCTCTGATGGATGGTTCAGATTCCTCCTCGTGGTTTCAAGACTTGTGATGTCCTGACTTTCACGACCTTAGGAACTCCGATTTCCTGAGCACTAATATCCCGATGGCTAGTGCCCAGATCTCCGGAATGGACGATCACGTGACACGCGTCCTCTCTTAGATGGACGACCCAGATTTGTGTCGAGGTTTTCAAGGTGGACTTACCCGATCTCCTGTCCACGGGAATGCCGATATCCCGACTCCTGATGCCTCGATCTCTGCCACGTGTCTCCAAAAACGAACGATCCAGATCAGTTCCAGGTAATTTCCCATGGAAATTCCCGATCTCATGTCATCGAGACTTCCGATTTCACGAACGCCGATATTCCGATGGCTGTCGGGACTTCTGCCTGGTGTGAGAAGGGTTAAACCCTGTGCACCTCCTGTCCGATCCAACGACTGATGGTATTTATGAATGAGATCGAACGACTATCGATCTCCCCCTTCTATGTGCTTACTCTGGTGCTCTTGGACGTAGAAACCAACGGTCCATATCTCCTTCCTCCACCGATCTGATGGCTGCTGTGCTCTCCTGGGATTGCACACTCCTTCTTCCCAGACTTGGAAGGATTTCAAAAGCCAAAGGCCTCAACCTTTGCTCCCTTTCTCTGCGAACTCCTCGACCCTGAAATTCGTTGCGTGCGTGGAATCGTTGTTCCTCCTGAGCTTTTCTCCCTTCGAATATTCAAGGGATTCCGATGTCTGTGCCTCTGCAGAGTCCTTATGCACACACAGTGCTATCTCTCCTGAGCTTCTCACATGCTCAGACCCTTAAGGGATTTTTGTCTCTCTTCCCTTCTCCCTCAGATGGAGAAATATGGATGCCCTCCTCGCTATCCTTCTGCTCAAGCAACTTCTTGCTGAGCCTTTCAGGGTGTTCAACAACCCTATGAAGATCCCTCAGTGGATTCTTCTTCAAATCATAGAACTCAAAGAGTTCTTATCTCCTCTGTCTGCACACTTACTCAAATGCCGACCTGGGAGAGTGTCTTCTCCTTTCACTCACTCAATGCCCAACTGGAAGAGCTCTTAGAATCCTCAGTGATTCTATTTCCTTTTGAACTCACAAAAGAGTTATTTTCCCTCTGTGCCTACCTGCACAATGTCTCGATGCCCACCCGACAGAGTGTCTTCTCACAAAACTTCCTACAGTCCCATCTTCTGTGCACCTATGCACCTTCTCAATGCCCACCCGGCAGAGCTCTCAGAATCGTCAGTGATTCTAGTTCTTCTTCTTGAACTCTCAACCGAATTCTATCTTTGTGCACTCCTTGCACTGGCTCAATGCCCACCTGGCAGAGCTTCACAGAATCCTTAGTGATTCTGGCTTCTGTCTGAACTCACAACAGAGTTCCTCCAACTGCACCTTGTGCCTGTGCTCAATGCCCACTTGGTAGAGCTTTACAGAACTCATAGGTAAGTTCTGTTTGCAACTGTGTCTCTCATACACAGCCTTGCCTCCAAGGTGTTCAACAACCTTGAGGTCTTCCTTTGAGTTGTTGACTCCAGTTCTTGTGCCACAACACGTCTTTGTCTGAACCCGCAGTGTTCAGAAATGCATCCTCTGTGCACGACTATCAGAACCCGCAGTGTTCTGTCACACCCTCATGGTGTGAAGCCTCAAAGACCTTCACCTGAAATCCAAGAAACTCCTACAAATGCACAACTACAGTATACATCTACAACATAAACTCATATCATATGAAGAACACTCACAGACATCCACATAACACAGAAATACATGCAGGAAAAAATGCTTCTGTTTATATTAAAATGGCAAATGCCTGTATTTACAAGGTGTTTCTGAGCACGACCTGTAACAAGGTCTCATCTCTTCTCTCTTTTGCTCTCTACACGCAGACTATCACACAACTCAACTTCCTCTTCGACTTCGACTTTTTTTTGCCTACAAAATGAGATCCAAAATCTCTTTTACCTGAGGGGGCTCTTCGAGCTCTTCCCTCCAATCTACCTACCCTATTCAATTGCATTGAATGGGTTGTCTAGTCCAACATTTGGATCTAGATCTCAGCCATACAAACATTAAAGGCCTATCTACCTAATGCCTGCACAAAGGCACTACTCTATGGCTCACTAGCCTACAACATTAAATTTACATTCAATTCAAATTTAAATGAGGACTGCGCCTCTTTCTTCATCTTTGAATGCACACGCTTGACGTGGCTGGCTGGCTGGCTGGTTGACATGGAGAGATGCTCCTGCATCAAACTCCTCAGCTGCAAAATTCATGAGCTTCTGCTCATAAGCTTCCCCTCTCAGTTGTTGGAAATCCTCCTAGATCCCAAACAAATATATGGAGCTGTTCATCCGCTAAATTCTGTTGCTGCTACTTCTTCTGCGCTGCTCCTTCCTTCCTTCTACTCAACTACTCCTCGCTGGTAGTATCTTCTGATCGGATCATCAGCTCCATGATCTCTTCGATCACTGCATCCAACTGCTCCAGTGGTTGGTCCTGTTTTTACAGTCTCTTCCGCTGCAAATGTTTTTGGCACATGAGAAGATCATCATGATCTCCCATGCCTTCTTCATCAGTTTCCAACTTCACCTATTGGATGTGCATGCTCTGCACCTTCACCCTCTCTTCCAGGGCTTCAATCTATTCCCATAGATCAACAAATCAAATGTTGTCTGCTTCTTCTTCTTCCTCTTCTGCAAACTCCCCTGTTGCAGTCTTTTCATCTTCCTAGCTGAAAATACTGAGCCATTCCTCAGAATGCTCATCATCCTGTTCATCTTCTACTGTTGTTAGATTCAGTGCTACAACTTCCTCAGCTTCCTGGCTGAATGTGTTGAGACACTCCTCAGAATGCTCATTTTCTTCTTCTTCTTGGGAAGCTTCCAAAGTCTGCTCCAATCCCTCTTCTTCCCTGATAGTCATAGCTGACTGTTCTGTTGCTGTTGCTACACCATCTGAAACACAGACTTCTGCCTCCTCCTGGGCAAGTGATAGGAATATCTGAATTCCCCCAATCATTAGAAGATCCCTCAGATCCTCCTCCTCTGTCAACTGCACCTACTGATCTAAATCCATCTCTGAATTTATGAGACCCTCAGACAGTCTCATCTGCTTGATCAACTCCTTGGGCTGATCAAAACTCACCTTCTCATCCCTGTCCACCTGGAAATATGGGATGTCTCTGGTGCCTTCCTGGCAGACCATGAGATCAACTGATCCCATCTTCATCAGCACTCCTTGCTGAATTGAACTCACCTCCGAGTCCATGAGACTTTCATACAGTCTCGAATGCTCATCTCTGCCCACCTAGCAGTTTAAGATGCTTCCGCTGCCCTCCTGGCAGTCTTCGATATCCCACAATGATCTCATTTCATTGCCCAGCTGGCAATGTGAAATTCCCTGGCTGTCCTCATGACAGTCTGTGAGATCTCGCAACAATCTCATCTCTTTGCCCACTTGGCAAACTGGAATTTCTTCTCTGCCGTCCTGGCAGTTCTTGAGATCCTCAGTTGATCCCATTTCATTTTCTTCATCATCGAGACCTCTCCCAGACTCTGGTTCACACACCTGAACCATTTCCTTAAGTCCATCAATGTTTTCATCATACCTCAACCATCATTTTAACAACCTTCGTTGTCTTATGACCATCAACTGCTTGACTGGCCATTTTTCTTTCGGCTCCTTCATGGGCCATTCATATACCCATCTCGGCTTCTTATCCTATCGCATCCGCAGTTCGAGCTTCCCTATGTCTGCCTTTAATTCATAGAGATCTTTATCCATTTCTGCAAGCTTTTTTGCCTTTCTCTTCTTCCCAGCATGCCTATGGTCTTCAGTAACCATGGTGTTGTCCCTGTCTGCTCTCCTAGCAAACCTTCTACTGTCACTCTGCACTAAGAGTGTTACCAACTTCATCTTACAGTCTGCCTCACTACTTTCTTTATTGCTGCCTACCTGCAACCAATCACCACAGAGTCTCCAGCGCTCTGTCTTCTTCCTTTGCCTCCCTTGCCTGAAATATACAGACAAGAACCTACTCTGATACCACTTGATGTGTATTAGAGTGCTCTTTATCTCTTGCCTCTCTTGCCTGAAATATACAGACAAGAATCAAAGCTCTGATACCACTTGACGCAGGCGAGAGCTACCCTCTCTACTCACCCACTCTCAGGATCGTTCAATTCCTCAAGCGAGCCAAATTAGCGCTTTCGATTCCTCCGTGGAATCTATGATGAAAACCCAATCCACAGGTCCTTTCTTCACCCACACGGCTCTCTGCACTTAACTGTGATCTTTCCCTGATCTTAACTTTGGGTTTCAGGGTTTTGTGATCCCTGACGTCAAGAGTTCCTGTCCTCTTGAATCCCCGATCTCCAATGAGCAATTTCACCAATACACGCCCTTTACGCATTATCCCTCCTGGCTATGATCTGGTCCATGTGACTGCTAATTCATAAGACCACAGCCTTATCCTTCTTTTGGGGTTTGGGCTTTAAAATCCCGATGTGCTCCAACTCCCGTTAGCCCTCTAGGCTAAGCTCCTGGTCCATGTGACCTCCCCCTATATGACTGCAGCCATACCTCCTCATCGGGGTTTCAGACTTTCCAATGTCGAAACACATATGTCCTCAGGATTCGTAATCCCTTGAATCCCGATGCGCTCTTTATGCACTAGCTCTCCTGGCTAGGCTCCTGGCCCATATGACCGTTATCCCTGTGACCCCAGTTTTAACTCTCGTCAGGGTTTTTGGCTTCAAAATCCCAATGCGCTCCAATTTTCGTTAGCCCTCCAGGCTAAGCTCGTGGCCCATGTGACCTCCTCTATATGACCACAGTCATACCTCCCATTGGGGTTTCAGACTTTCCAATGTCCAAATACATATGTCCTCAGGATTTGCGATCCCTCGAATCTCGATTCTCCGCTATGCTGACAGCTGGCTCTCACAATGGTGCCTTCCTCCTTGTCGGGGTTTTGGACTTCGCGATTCCAAATTTCCCAAACCTCTTGTCACCAAGATTCCCAATATCCCGATGACCAAAATGCCGATAGACGACTTCCTGTCGGGACTTTCTCCGATGGCTCCGATTGCTACCGCGCGTCCTCCTCTGATGGATGGTTCAGATTCCTTCTCGTGGTTTCAAGACTTGTGATGTCCTGACTTTCACGACCTCAAGAACTCCGATTTCCCAAGCGCTGATATCCCGATGGCTAGTGCCCAGATCTCCGGAATGGACGATCGCGTGACACGCGTCCTCTCTCAGATGGACGGCCTAGATTTGTTTCAGGGTTTTCAAGGTGGACTTACCCGATCTCCTGTCCATGGGTATGCCGATATCCTGACTCCCGATGCCTCGATCTCTGCCATGTGTCTCCACTAACGGACGATCCAGATCAGTTCCGAGTAATTTCGCATGGAAATTACCGATCTCATGTCATCGAGACTTCCGATTTCACGAACACCGATATCTCGATGGTTGTCGAGACTTCTGCATGGAGTGATAAGGGTTAAACCCCGTGCACCTCCTATCCAATCCAACGATTGATGGGATTTCTGAATGAGACCAACGACTGTCAATCTCCCCCTTCTATGTTCTTACTTTGGTGCTCCCTAGACGTAGAAACCAATGGTCCATATCTCCTTCCTCCACCGATCTGATGGCTGATGTGCTCTCCTGGGCTTGCACACTCCTTCTTCCCAGACCTGGAAGGATTTCAAAAGCCAAAGGCCTCAACCTTTTCTCCCTTTCTCTGCGAACTCCTCGACCCTGAGCTTCACTGCATGCGTGGAAACATTGTTCCTCCTGAGCTTTGCTCCCTTCGAATCCTCAAGGGATTCCAATGTCTGCGCCTCTGCAGAGTCCTTACGCACACACAGTGCTTTCTCTCCTGATCTTCTCACACGCTCAGATCCTTAAGGGATTTTTTTCTTTCTTCCCTTCTCCCTCAGATGGAGAAATATGGATGCCCTCCTGGCTATCCTTCTGATCAAGAAACTTCTTGCTTAGCCTTTCAGGGTGTTCAGCAACCCTGTGAAGATCCCTCAGTGGATTTTTCTTCAAATCACAGAACTAAAAGAGTTATCTTCTCCTCTGTCTGCACACTAACTCAAATGTCGACCTGACAAAGTGTCTTCTCCTTTCACTCGCTCAATGCCCACCTGGCAGAGCTCTCAGAATCCTCAGTGATTTTGTTTCCTTTTGAACTCACAAAAGAGTTATTTTCCCTCTGTGCCTACCTGCACAATGTCTCGATGCCCACCCGACAGAGTGTCTTCTGATGAAACTTCCTGCAGTCCTGTCTTCTGTGCACCAATGCACCTGCTCAATGCCCACCTGGTAGAGCTCTCATAAGCCTCAGTGATTCTAGTTCTTCTTCCTGAACTCTCAACATAATTCTATCTTTGTGCATTCCTTGCACTGGCTCAATGCCCACCTGGCAGAGCTTCACAGAATCCTCAGTGATTCTGGCTTCTGTCTGAACTCACAACAGAGTTCCTCCAACTACACCTTGTGCCTGTGCTCAATGCCCACTTGGTAGAGCTTTACAGAACTCATAGCTAAGTTCTTTTTGAAACTGTGTCTCTCATACACAGCCCTGCCTCCATGGTGTTCAACAACCTTGAGGTCTTCCTTTGAGTTGTTGACTCCAGTTCTTGTGCCACCGCACGTCTTTGTCTGAACCCACAGTGTTCAGAAATGCATCCTCTGTGCACAGCTATCAGAACCCGCAGTTTTCTATCACACCCTCCTGGTGTGAAGCCTCAAAGACCTTCACCTGAAATCCAACCAACTTCTGCAAATGCACAACTACAATACACATCTACAACATAAACTCATATCATATGAAGAACACTCACAAACATCCACATAACACAGAAATACATGTAGGAAAAACTGCTTCTGTTTATATTAAAATGGGAAATGCCTGTATTTACAAGGTGTTCCTGAGCACAGCTTGTAACAAGGTCTTGACTCTTCTCTCTTCTGCTCTGTACACACAGACTATCACACAACTCAACTTCCTCTTCGACTTCGACTTTTTTTGCCTACAAAATGAGATCCGAAATATCTTTTACCTGAGGGGGATCTTCGAGCTCTTCCCTCCAATCTACCTACCCTATTCAATTGCATTGAATGGGTTGTCTAGTCTAGCATCTGGATCTAGATCTCAGCCATACAAACATTAAAGGCCTATCTACCTAATGCCTGCACAAAGGCACAACTCTATGGCTCACCAGCCTACAACATTAAATTTACATTCAATTCAAATTTAAATGAGGACTGCGCCTCTCTCTTCAGCTTTGAATGCACGCGCTCGACGTGGCTGGCTGGCTGGCTGGCTGACGTGGAGAGATGATCCTGCATCAATAATGACCAAGAGGGGTCCAAGGGGGGAATTACCCATGTTTATGGATTTAACCCATTTTCCTAAATTTTCTATTGTATATGAACCTTCCCATTTATGATTGAGTTTTTCCAAAGTCAATCATTGAATACATGTAAGAGGGTGGGTGTGAGTGGTCACATCCCAAAGTTATTGGACATAGGGTTGAGTAAAATTATATTGGGGAAGAGTGTGAGTCAAGAAAGGAAAGAAAAAGAGAGGAATTTCATATGGTTTGAGACATAAGAAACAATAATGTGAGCAGTTTTGGAAGTTAGTCAAGTTTGGGCATGGAAAGAAAGTTTGGAGTGGGTGAGGACATAGGAGGATGAAGTCTAGAGAGTAATCAAAGAGAATTGGAGCTGGAGAACTAAAGATCCCAATTTTCATGCCGGAAGAGTGAACTCATGCATGAGTTTCACTGAAACAAAAAGTGTTGTTGTTGGTTTGCTGATAGTTTTCCTAGCAATAGTTTCCCTTTATTTCCCAGCTGACAGATTCCTAACTACCTTTGCCAGAGAGAACTTGATAAATGAATGGAACATTCATTGGGTTATCCATGATAAATGGATGGTACATCCCTTTGGTTAACCTTGATAAATAGATGGTTCATCCCTGATAAAAATATGGAATATCCCTTGGGTTATCCCTGATAAACGAATGGTTCATTCCTTAGGTTGGAAAGGTCAAGAGGAAGAGAGTTGATGGAAAAGTCAGGATAACTATTGGTTGGGTTGAGAGATTTATGAGCTATGAGTGGACTGTGAGAGACCACCCTCTTTTATAGATTGCTAGCCTCAGCTCTTTTGTGGGCCACATGTCAGCTGAAGCGACGACATGTGATGTGTATTTCCATGGTGGTAGGTACACAGAGGTAGGGATTTAGGTAAATGACTAAGTGTTGGGACTTATTATGAGTCCGTGATTCCGCAAAAGTAAAAATGACTAAGTGTTGGGACTTATTATGAGTCCATGAGTCTGTGAGTCCGCAAAGGTAAAAATGACTAAGTGTTGGAGTTAGTATGAGTCTGTGAGTCCGCAAAGGTAAAAACGACTAAGTGTTGGGACTTATTATGAGTCTGTGAGTCCGTGAGTCCACAAAGGTAAAAACGACTAAGTGTTGGGACTTATTATGAGTCTGTGAGTTCATGAGTCTGAAAAGGTAAAAATGGCTAAGTGTTGGACTTATTATGAGTCTATGAGTCCATGACTCTGCGAGTCTGCAAAGGTAAAAATGACTAAGTGTTGGATTTATTATGATTTCGCGAGTCTGTGAGTCTAAAAAGGTAAAAATGGCTAAGTGTTGGAATTATTATGAGTCTGTGAGTCCATGAGTTCATAAAGGAAAAATAATCTAAGTGTTGAGACTTTTCAGACGAACTTATGAAAGGAAAATTATGCTTTTGTGAGTCTGCAAGTCCACGAGTCCGTGAGTATGAATAGATAGAAAAACAATCTAAGTGTTGAAACTTCTCAAGAGAATCATGAAAGAAATAATTCTAATATAGTATGGGAATGCAATTGTACATAATTTCATGGATCTTAATTATTTTAGCCTAAAAATTTTTGTTGGCTGCAAATCTTGCAGAATTAGAGGTAGAGAGATAAACTTAGTTCTTATGTGAGGAATAAAGTCACGAAAGATGCTCAAGGGTCTTACATCCACGAGGAATAGTTCAGAGGTTTGAATATCATCATGGGGAATGATGAGACAAATTCAAATGGAAGAAGAGATAGGAAAGAGCCTGTCACTATGAGAAGTCTGCATAGGGAAGTGCAAAGCTACATGGCTCATAATGAAAGGATTATGAAGGCTCAGGAAGAGATACTTCTGATCTTGAACATGTTCCATAAGAAAGTTAACAAATATTCTGGCACCAAGCAAGAAACTAGTGCTATAGAAGTATCAACATATATATCTCACAACAAAAGGGATGATCATGGAAATGATAGGCAAACAAGAAGCATGAGCAGGTTCCATCATTCTCCAAGTAATTCCACTAGAATAACTCATGCAATTTCAAGACCAGGAAGCATCCCAAGTGTGTCTCATGTTCAAAGGAAAAGAAGAATGCCTGAGGAAGACATCTTGCAAGGTGAACTCAAGAAAATCAAGCCACCTACCTTCAATGGTGATCACAGGAAAAGAGAAGAGCAAGTGGCTTGGTTGTTGGAAATGGAGAAATATTTCCAGATTCATGACTACCCATCCTAGGTAGAAGCAAGGATTGCCACCTACCCATTAGAAAAACATGATCCCAGAGAAATTAAAAAAAAAAAATGCAGAAATAAAACACAGAAGATACACAATACAATAGAGACACAGATATACGTGGTTCACCCTTGCGGGCTACGTCCACCAGAGAAATTTCCAGGTCCTTCCTTTTTATTATCCAACAAATGAAGGTATACAACCCAAAACATGCCTGCTGTAACTTCCTCTTCTTTCTCTCACAGTCTCCTCTCTCAGAATACAATATTCGCAATGATGCATAGCTGCAATACATTTCCCTCATAGAAGAGGGTTTCCTTATCGGGAAAAAAACCCTAACATAACTTCTACCATCAGGTCTGCGACCTTATAATGAACGATCCATATTTACAATGAAATTACAATATACATTTACAAGGCAATTTTTCCTTTGGGGGCTTCGCCCCCAAACCCCCACTGGGGGTTCGATTTCCCTTGAAACTCCTAGTCGAGGGGATGAGGCCCCCAGACCCTACAGGGGGGGAAATCCCCCCCCTACACCCCCCCCACATGGAGGGGTGTACATTATTTTGGGTTGTACAATCTGCATGGGGTATAAAAATAGCTATAAACAAAGACCTATGAAATAGGAAGATAATCAGGCTCCACAACCAACACTACCACTTGCAAGGAAAGGCATCCATGTGGTGGGATCAACTTAAAAAACCCAAGAACCTCGATGAGAAGATAATCTCATGGAGAAAATTCAAAGGATATTTCCAAGAGAAATATTTGTCTGAGCATTACTATGAGATAAAGATGAAAGAGTTCTTTGAACTCAAGTTGGGAACCATGACAATGGAGGAATATGAGAAGCGATTCTTTGAATTGTTGAAGTATGTTGTCTTCATCAAGGATGAGAAGGTTTAAATCAAAAGGTTTCTAAGTGGGTTTCCCTCTTTCTATAGTGAAAATATTCATATGACAACCCCAAGACCTTGGAGGAAACCATAAGGAGAGAAAGGCACCTTTATGAGCAAAGCAAAGGAAGGATAGTGTTTCAAAAGACTTGGAATGATATGATGAAAGAGAAAAAATATCAAAGGAAGAAAGGTTTTAAGCCACCTTTTTTCAAAAATAACTCCCAAGAAAGTCAACAAGGCCAGGCAACCCAAAATAATAAAAATAATGCAAATTCGTTTTGGAAAAGGCCAAGGCAACAACCTGTTCAATGTTGGGGATGTGGGGGGAATCACTTATATAAGGACTACCCTCATAAAGGAGAAGGAATGAGGACTATCCAAAAAATTCAAGAGGATGAAATTGTGGAAGACATGGGCGGAAGTATGCCAAGTATTTATGCATCCTTGGACAACAAGTAGGAAGAATATCAATCCCCCATGATCAAAGTGGAAGGTGGAGCACGGAGGGGATTTTCGGGTGGAACTAGTATGCATCCTGGACTAGAAAGTCAAAGTGATTAGGAACAAATCCATAGGGATGGTAAAGGTTCAATGGACCCTATATGGTCCTGAAGATGATACATGGGAGCATAAAAAAAACATGTAGGCAAAATACCCACAGATGTTCCACAGTTTTGAAGAAGACGAAATGCAAGACTCCATTTTGAGAAACTAGAGTTCTAGAACCACATATTGGAGTCTTGGACAACTGTGCTGGGGACCTTGATAAAAAAATGGAACATTCCTTGGGTTAGACATGATAAATGAATGGTACATCCCTTTGGTATCCTTGATAAATGAATGGTGCATTTCTTGGGTCAGCGAGTTGAGAGGAACATGAGATTTTGGTTGGAGTTGTTGTTGGAGTTGTTAAATTGCATAAATTTTATTTCTATGTATTGTGATGAAAATTTTCATATATGTATATCGACATAGAGTGCATAGAGGATGATGCATAATTGTAGGGGAGGGGGAATGCAAAATCCCCATTATAATCCCCAGTTTGATTAATGCTTATGTAGATATAATATGTGGCTATGTCCAAGTGATGTAATGTGAGAATTGTATTTTAATGTTTTAATAAGAAAATGTGATGTCTACTTCTAAGGGGACATGGACAAGAGATTGGGGATAAATTAATACAAAAGAGAGGGGGGTGTTTAGGATAATGACCAAGAGGGGTCCAAGGGGGGAATTACCCATGTTTGTGGATTTAACCTCTTTCCTAAATATGTTGTTGTATATGAACCTCCCCATTTCTGGTTGAGTGTTTCCAAATCCAATCATTGAATACATGTAAGAGGTTGGGTGTGAGTGGTCGCATTCCAAAGTTATTGAGCACATGGGGGTTGAGTACAATCAGATTGGGGAAGAGTGTGAGTCAAGAAAGGTAATAAAAAGAGAGGAATTTCATATGGGTTGAGACAGAAGTAGTAATAATGTGAGCAATTTGGGAAGCTAGTCATGTTTGGGCATGGAAAGAGAGTTTGGAGCGAGTGCATCCATAAGAGGTAGAAGTATGGAGCATAATTGGAGCGAATTGGAGCTGGAGAACTAAAGAGCCTGGTTGTTAGGATAGAATATTGAACTCTTGCATGAGTTTCACTGAAACAACAAGTGTTGTTGTTGGTTTGTTGATAGTTTTCCTAGCAACAGTTTCCCTTGAGTTCCTAGTTGAGATATTCCTAGACACCTATGCCAGAGAGACCCTGATAAACGAATGACACATTCCTTAGGTTATCCTTGATAAATAGATGGTACATACTTTGGTTTAACCTTGATAAATATATGGTTCATCCCTTGGGTTACCCTTGATAAACGAATGGTACATCCCTTGGGTTATCCCTGATAAACGAATGGTGCATTCCTTGGGTTGGGAAGGTCAAGAGGAAGAGGGCTGGTGGAAAAGTAGGGATAACTGTAGGAGAATATCAGTTGGTTTGAGAGATTTATAAGATGTGATTGGACTATGAGAGACCTCCCTCTTTTGTGGATTGTTAGCCTCAGATCGGGGGTGACTGGCTATTGAGATTTGGAACAATCAGTCTATGGTTGGGTGGAATGTTTGTCTCAAACAATTGGTTGCATGATTCTTGTTTAAGGTAAGTGTTTTATCTTGTATTGAGTTATTTATATGTGTTATTGCTGTGCATGAACTCTGGGTGAATGAGAATGACTTATATTCTGTTGTAATGAACAATTTAGTTGTATCTCATGTTGATTATTAGCATGCTTTAGATGCATAAGTTTTATGGTTATTACCATAGATAAATTTGTTATAAATTGTGGTCGCAGGCTATGGGAAAACGATCAACAACAAAAGAATGAATTTAATTAGCAAAAGTTTCATGTTGTGTGTATTCCACATGTATTGTTGCTTAGTTGGAGGCTAGGTATGTTACTAAAATGGTATCAGAGTTGATAAGGAGGAAGTTTTTGTGTGACATAACCCCACCATGGTGGTTGTGCACTTTACAATTTCAGATTCTATACTACTACAAACATCTTCTTTTTCTTTTAGCCAGGCTCTTAAGACTTCCTCAACTCTCTTTGCCTCTTCTACTTGATTTTTTAAGTTAATGATTTTTTTTTTAGTTTCATCATAACTTTCTTTTGTACCAAGCATTTATTTTTTTCACTTCTTCAGCTGCTCCTTTTATATCCATTTCTTGTTCCTTAGTCTCTCTATTTCATTTAGAGAACATATGAGCTCTCTTTCGAGGTCTATTTCTACATCAATCTCAGGGTTGTCTTCTTCTGTAGAGTCCACATTTCGATTTTCTGGGACATTAGTGTATGTTTCTAGAACCATAAAGATAATTTCTACCATTTCACTATCACTATAATCAAATGAGCTATTTTCCTCATTTACATACATATTTTTATTTTTTTCTGGAGATATTTCCTTTATTTTTAGTCTTTCCCTTTCTGTACCATTTGAAGCTGGTATCTTCTTCTTTATTTCTATTTTTACAAGGACATCTAGCAAAAAAGTGTCCTACTTCTCCATAATTAAAACATTTGAAGGGAATATTACCTTTGTATCTACTTGACCCTCTCTTGAGCTTACCGACAAAGTTGGATTCTTCTTCATTTAATTTACTATATAAGCTATCACTTGTTTTGTATTCTTATATCTTTGTCTTCTTTGGTTCCTTGAAGGATGCTTCCTTACTTGTTGGATTTTCTTGTTTATCCTTTTCTATCCTCATTTCATATACAATGGTAATTCCTTGTGATTCATCCATTGTTAGATTGTCTAGGTCCTTCATTTATTCAATGGCATATATATTGGGGTTGAATCTTGAGGGAAGTGACCTAATAAATTTTTGCATGATAATGGTTTCTTTAACACCCAATCCTATGTCAATGTTGAAAATATTATCTACTTGAAGATAGTAGTATGCAATACTCTCTTCCTCTTTCATCGTAAGGGTCTCAAGTTGACCTCTATAGGTTTTTAAATTTTCCTTCTTGACTTTTTCGTCTCCTTCATATATTTTACTCAACTTGTCCCACATCTCGTTCACTGATGCACAATGCATGAATTTGACAAAATCTTATTCTTCCAGAACACATTGGATTGTACTTGTGGCCTTAGAATCATAGTAACTGAGCTTCTTTTTAGCTGCATCTATAGGTGGAGTTGTTGGAGTTGTGTAACCATTCTCAACTACACTCCAGACGTCATACCCAATGCCTTCAAAAAGTTTTCATTCTTCCACAATGAATAATTTGATCCATCAAATATTGGAGATCTGTGTAGAGAAACCTTCCTTTTTATCCATGTGTGCTACATGGACTCACCTTCCAATGGTTAGACTATTCTGAAGGAATCTCGCTCTGACACCAATTGTTGGCACACTTACTTATACTAAGAGCAGGGGTGAATAAATATAAGACTTATTTTTCTTTTCTTTCAATTATTGATATATTTCTTACTTTACAAATTGAAATAGTTAATGATAAATAAACAACCATACAATCTACAATACACAAATATTTAACGTGGAAACCAAAATTGGAGAAAACCACATAGCATATATTTATAAAATCTTGTAGGGACCAATCTACTATTACAATGCTCACAGACACCAACCTGTAGGAGATACCAATCTCCTCTCTTGAGCATCAACTTAAAAATAATGTTTGCAGGCACCAACTTGCAAGAGACACCAATCCCCTTTGTTGAGCACCAAGTCAACTCTCCCTATAGGCACCAACCTAAAACTTCTACATTCGCAGGCACACACCTGCAGGAGACACCAATTCCTTCAAGCTGCTAATAACATAAGATTGACTCTTTTCTTCAAGCCTTCAGATATACAAATCTGCTACTTTGTCTCTACTATCACAACACTCTTTACTAGTTTAAAATATGCTTGATTTCAAAATTTCCTTAGACCTTGTACCTCCTTTCCTCCCTTAGAAAATTACATCTCAACCTATTTTATTTTTGGGACCCAAAAATCTTAGAGCCTCTACTCTCTCTCACATGCAGAATGACTCTTAAAACTTCATTTACCACAAACCTCTAAGCATCAACTCACTTCCTTTCACATACACATCACGCTCACACCATCGAAACTAATTTGGGTATTGTTGTTTATAGACTCAATGCTCTCATGGATTTGTCCACATACCAATAGGATTTGTGCTCAAAAAGTCAGCTCTAGATATCCTCAAAAATGGGCTACAACACTCCTTAGAAATTGATACAAACCCCCTTTGGTTTCATGTGTGATCTACTCACAGACCTCCAAAACACACAATATGTACTTAACTCTTAGTAGTCGTCAGATCATTTTCTCGATTAAATGTTAGATGTTGATCTCATTCACTGACCATTAACACATGCAACATAGCTTCAATTCTCAATGACCAATCGATCACTCCTTGATTATATCTCAAATGTTGATCTATTCTCCTTGTTATTGAGTCTACCAGACCACTAGGCTATCAGCACATCGAGCCCTTGAAACTCATACACAACACCACTTAAACCTGTATTTCTTAGTAGCTGTCCGATTTGGTTTTGGATTAGATCTTGACCATTGATCAAGTTCCCACGTACATCGCGACCACCGGGCCTATCGCCCCCCCAGGCTATCGAACCCCTAGGCCTTCAAACATCCACCTTCATTCTTCTGGTATCTGATATACCAATATTAACATTGTCCAAAATTCGTGTGAAATGTGGCCCAATTACAATGCAACACACTGTGCTTATCGTGTCACCAAGTTATCATCCTCTTAGGTATTTAGTGTTGCAATAATCCTCCTCTGATCCAGTATACCGATATGCTAATATGGATGATGTGGCACTCATGAGGATGCTTACATGGTTTTGACATGGCATCAAAGATGGCCCATTGGGTGACATCTAAGTTGGCCCATTAGGCATTGACCCACTATGTATCGGGCTATCGGGCCCGTCAGGTTCACTGTGCCATTGGGCCATCGGGGTATCATCCCATTCCCCCCCAAGATTTCAACACTTTAATACTCTAGAATTTCAGTATTTGAGATATGATATGGAACCTTGTCTCCATGTTCTGGCCACCGAGTCTATCGGCCTATCGGGATATCGCCCCCCCATAACTTAAACACCTCAAACTTTCTCTCAGTCATCTGATATGCGATATGATCACATGGAAAGTGATTTGGTATTTCACATTGACTCCTTTAACTTGTACTGGATTCCATGGCTCTGTTACGTCATCACTTCATCTAGGCCTGTTCGGATATCATGCTAACTCAACACTAGCACATGACATAACACATGGCACTGACTTAGCATGGAATATGGCATTGATGTGGCATCAATATGGCCCACCGAGTATCATCTATAGGGACATCGAGACTTCAATGTTGCCTTGGTGGCGATATCAGACCACCAAGGCATCGGGCTATCAGGCCACCAAGCCTCCAAATCTTTAACAATGTGCTCTTCACGTGATATATGATATGTTGAGGTCCCAATCCTTTTATCTTGGTCATTGATCTCCAATGATCAATGATTAGGATTAACCAGTTCTAAGTCCACCATTCTCCATGACAAAAGTTAACTTTGCACACATGGTTATGTGGCTTAACCATTTTCATTCAAACTAAGTGATAACACCTTTTCATTATAAAACCTTTGAACATGATTTTCCCAATGAATGTCAGATAAATAATTTATCACTTTTTATTGCATTCTAGTTAACATGACCTTTGCGAAACTCAACGTTGGTTACATTTTCAACGAGGTCATCTCGTTCTCCTCGTACCTATGTATGGAATTCAAAAACACGTCATGCCTTTGTTGGTCTAGTTAATTCAAGTGCTTCCTCGATTTATTCTTTATCAAGGTTGTTTTATCTAGCTTCATTTTGAATATTCACAATCATTCTGCCTTCATACAGAGCCTCATCACCACATATAACATTCTCTTCTTTCTCTTTCTAGTTCAATTGAATAAATTGAGCACACAATATCAAGACAAAAAGATTGGTGGAAAAGGCCTTAAACCATATTCACAACATTTTATTCATTTTGATGATACAATATATAATACAATAATGAAACCACCTTAATTTTTCTCACATCGACATCTCATTGAGAGATAAGGTAGGAGGAGGAAAAATATGATCTATAAAGATAACAACTATATCCTAGTATGTGAAATATACAAAGGTGGTATACTATGACTTTATGATTGTATATGAGTAAGAGTCTAACATTCCCCCCCTCAATCATAAGTCCAAAAAATAATACCAACAATACATCATAAACTAGTATCATATCCAAGTATTCTCACTGAAACTCCTGAACTGAGCCTCAATGAAGAACTTCGTGAAAAACTGACAAATTTGGATGCTGAAAAATATGGAAAATATCAATGTGTAATCATGTGATCTAGAATACTTGTATTTGTTCACTAATGTGAACTCCAATATGATGAGAGCAAATGATTTGGATTATTTTCGAAACGAAATGAGAGCGGAGATATAATAAAGAAATGTACAAAGATACCGTGGATATCCAATAATATAACAAAAATTTATGAGAGATGCAACCATAAACACAAATATACAGTAATACACAATTTTCTATTAATGAGTGAATTGTAAAAATATAGAGTGAAAGACTTGCTAGAATGGTGGTAGCTTATCTCTGAGAAGAGAAGTGATGGCTACTCGCATTCACTAGAATATGATCGTTACAATGAGGCTCCAAAGGCCTTTTTAATATAAGTAAAATCCAAAACCCTAACCCTGGAAGATGAAAAGCCAAAAGGTTTGTGGGCCTCGATGGGGGTAGTTGATATGTCAACTTCTCGGGGGCGTAACTTTTGCATATGATATCTGTTTGGGGCGCTCTATACACCATTGGAAAGGTCTTACCGAGAGGAAATATTTTCTACTAGCATAGGTAAGTGACCTTGGTAGTCATATGGGCCCCAAATCCCCAAAAAGAGTTGTTTCAGGCCTCAAAACGATCCCAAAAGTTTGGAACCCGAAAAACTGCCAAGATGGAAAACTGCATTTTGAGCCCGTGGAATAGGTGGGTGGCCACCGATATCCACCTAGATCATTCCTCCCTCATTAAGAAGCAATGGTATCCATTGCGTTGAGTTCCCGGGGGAGAGGGGAAAATGATTACTAAATCTGAATCTTGGTGAGATGCTTGCCTTGTTGGAGATGTCGCACTGCTTGGTTTGTGGAAGGCTGTCACGAACCTGTTGTTGGTGAGGCTGAGTCTATTCCTAAATTTGAGCTACATGAGGGGATTGTGTGTAGAAGGAATCTTTGTGCTTTTCTTCAACCTTGTCGACCTGCTTCTATTGGATAGAAGGTGCTTGGGGCGAGGCTATAGTGGTTGCAATGTCCTTTTGTTCACCTTTTGAACAGATTGTGAAGAATTTGAATTTTGTAGTATGAGATACTACATTGCGACACTGTTTAGGTGGAACAGTAGTCAGAACTACCTATGGTATTCTGTAGAGATGACCCCCCAGAGAAGAAATGACACTACAGGGTCGAGACTCATAAACAACATGGTGTTTCCACATATATGGCTAGTCCAAGAGAACATCACATACATCCAGTGGGGAAACATCACATAATACCTCATCCTTGAATAGTTGGATGCCGTATGAAAATCAACACTGCTGGATGACACGAAGATCTTGTCCCGGGCGAAGCCACCCAATGTTGTATGGTTGTGGGTGTGGTGTTGTCAATAATGCCAACTGTTTGAAGACCTCTTTTGAGATGAGGTTATTCTGGCTTCCGCTATCAACAATTAAATGTAGCGGGGTCCCCTTCAACCACATCTGTGAATGAAAAAGGTGCTCCCCCTCTTCAGTATCTGTTTGTTCTTCTGATTGAATTGTTGTGGTCACAACAATATCAGTGGGGTTTGCGTCGATGATCTATCTTTTGTCAATATTTTCTGAATCAGATTCTGAATTAGGGTTCAGATCCTTGTCTTTGATCTCGGCCACCAATGAATGTTTTGATAGACATTCATTGGTGTTGTGCCAGGGTATTTTTTGGAAATCACACCATTTTCTGGTGTCCTTCGTCTTCCCATGACCCTTCTTTTCCTATGGCTTGGACTGGTTTTCAGGAGGTTGTTTGTTAGGTCCGTCTTTATCATACTTTGGTTGTTGAGGATTTGTAGATGTGAACTCCCATTTATTTTGGTTCTTAAACTTCTACTTGATTTTAACAACATATCAATAAGTAGAACTGAGTGATGAGATGTCCAGAAAGTCCATTTCAGTTTGGATGTATCTATGTAGAGCCCCGCGGTATTTTAGAACCAAATGTTGTTTAGAGTCCTTGATACCCATCTTGGTGCGAAAGGTATGGAAGGTATTGGGGAACTCCACAACTTCTTGTCCCCTTTCTTTCCGTAGTGTGGTCCATCTCATATACTGGTCCTCATAGTTACCAACAAGGTAATATTGTTCCTTTATCGCATCCACAAAAAAATCCCAAGTGGGCTCGAACCCATATATTCTAGACTCCTATGTGTAACTTTTCTCGTAGTAAGTTTCCCACCAATGTTTGACATGGGGGAGAGTCTTAAGAAGTGCGAAGGTGATCTTTTCCCTGTCGAAAAAATGGTGAACAAAGAAATATACTTCTAGCAAATTTAACCATTTGTCTAGGGCATCCAGATCTATCTGACCTTAAAATATGGGAATATCAAAATTAACATGTACCTTGAAAGGAGAGGTGCTTCCAAAGTGGTTGCTTGATGAAGATGCGTCGGTTGTTATCGATAGACGTTGAAGGATGTGGAAAAAATTCTCCATCATTTCGTTCCTCTGTCACGTGAGAGCTTTCTCAAGCAACAGATTAATAAAATCTTTTGCTCCATCGTTTTTATTTTCTTTCGCCATGGAGGGTTTCTTGGGCATGCGAGAGAGATTTTACTCAAGAGAGACAAGCTTGAGACCCAAATTTCTATACTCGGACCTCGTTAGAGACATACACTGAAAAACGATCAAGAGAAACCTGCTACGATACCACTGATCCAAATTATTTTCGACATGAAATGAGAGCGGAGATATAATAAATAAATGTATAGAGATATCATGGATATCCAATAATATAATAGAAATGTATCCGAGATGCAACCATAAACACATAGATACAATAATACACAATTTTCTATTAATGAATGAAAATGTACAAAGACTCTAAAAATACAGAGTGAAAGACTCACTAGAATGGTGGTAGCTTATCTATGAGAAGAGATGTGATAGCTACTCACATTCACTAGAATATGATCATTACAATGAAGCTCCAAAGTCCTTTTTAACATAAGTAAAATCCAAAACCCTAACCCTGGAAGATGAAAATCCAAAAGGTTTACGGGCCCCGATGGGGGTAGTTGATACGTCAACTTCTCGGGGGCGTAACTTTTGCATACAATCTCTGTTTGGGGTGCTCAATACACCATTGGAAATGTCTAACTGAGAAGAACGATTTTCAATTGGCCTAGAATAGTTCTTTTAATAGTCACATGGACCCCAAATCCCTAAAAAATGTCGTTTCGGGACTCAAAACGACCCCGAAAGTTTGGAATCCGAAAAACTACCAAGATGGAAAACTATTTTTCGAGCCCGTGGAATAGGTGGGTGGACACTGATATCCACCTAGATTAGAAAACCAAGAGAATTAATTAGCTGCAAGTCTGATACATCCCTGAAAATTCCTGACAACTCAATCAAATGCCAAGATACAATGTAGAAGGATCCAACTATCCTCTGCTAGGTCGAATGAACATCTAGGTGAACAAAATGTCCGCATCATTTCTATCAAAATCAACAATCGTATGTATGATTCAATCAAAATTCATTGAACCATATTTTTTCCAAAGTTTGTCATCTATAGACTGTAGTTTTACCATTTGGCAAATTTGATGCCCATCTGACATGTTTGATTTTGTTTTGTCCACTTTCTACAGACTATCATTGCCCATATGGAATATCTATTCTCAAAAATGTAAGTTTGACAACCATCTTTAATTCCATCATCAATTCCCCCCTTTTTCAACTGAAAGGAGAGACCACAAGTGGTTTCATTAAGCATTTTCATTGGATTTTTGAACTCCCCCCCTTAAGGTACATAAGAGTTACATCATTTTACTCCCTCCTTTGGGCTCAAGAGAGTACCATACTTATTCCATTTGTGGACAACACAAAGTGGGCATGTGGAAACAACGACATGCTATCTCATCCTGTGAGGGCCATGCTTAAAAGATATATCATAAGGGGACCACTTTGGACTTAATTTGAAAGAGCATAGAGAATTGGATCTGGATCATCACCAAAATCATATGGGATAGTTGTTTGAAAGCTTTTCACTATTTCCATTTCTCCATGCAGCTGTGACTTTACCTCTGTCTTGACTAGACAATAAGATTGATGTAGTTTCTTTATTTGTTGATTCCATTTCCATGAAGTTATCCATCCATAATTAATTGTTTGTTTCACCTTTTTCTTCTTGTGAAATTTTTCTGAGAGGTGATTTGTATTCCCACAATGAAGAAAAGGATGGAGATCAAAACACTGTGTCTCCAGGTGACCAACTCTATGAAAATGTTAGCGCTTATTATCAAGATTCTTAATTTCTTTAAGAAATCCTGCACTCACAAACTAAACTGTTTTGGAGCAATTTGGGATATGAAAACTATTTCTTTTTTCATATCCTAATCCATGTCGATCTTTGTTGAATGAAAATTCTTGTCAAGGTCTGACAAACATCTTGGAAATATCATTTTGACTTTTTTCTTTTACTTCACATTTGTTGTTGTTGTTGTCATTCTTTGCTACTTCTTCCGACTCTTCGTCATCAAGACATTCCTTCTTGTGTCCACTGTATGATTCCATGTCATGACTAGTTAAGGGATCATCAATCTCTTGTCTTTCTTTTGTTCCATCATTAGGTCATGTATATCACAAGTAGAATCAACCATCTGTAATAAGTCTTTTGTGTCACAAGTTTTATCAACCATTTGTATGAACTCATTTGTAGCACATGTTGCATCAATCATTTGGATGAACTCTTCTGTAGCACATGTTGCATCATATTTTTAGATAAGATCCTCAGTATCACATGTTGCATCAATCTTTTGTATTAGATTCTCCGTGTCACAACTTGCATCAATCATGTCATAAATGTGATTATGCATTTCTCTTAATTTTATCTGAAGTGCATCGATTAATTGATCCTTCATTTCTATTTCATTTCAAAGATCATTTGCTCACTGTATTTTACTAACCATTTGATCAATTTATTTTTGGTTTTGAGTTAACTTCCACTCAAGTGTTTCAATCAATTTATCTTTCATATCAATTTGATCCTATAGTTCATGGTTGTACTCTTGCAATTCCTTGATTTCTTTAGAGGTATTTTGCAAATGCTTTCCTCCTTTACCCATTTTTTTAATTTTCTCACTCACTTGTACTTGCTCATTTGAATTTGTTTTCTTTCACTTATTTCTTGTATATCACTCTCTTGAATTGATTTCACCTAAGGTGTCGAGTACTATCGATGATGCACCCTAAAGTGTGATTACAAAGACTTCACTCACTTAACCTCCTTATTCAAATTTTAGACATGTCTTCTTTTTGACAATTCAATGACTTAACCCTTCTTCAAACTTTTACAATTTAACTTGTTAATGAAGGGTTGCCACTCTTGATGTACAATTTGGCGTAAATTTTTACTAAAGATGGAAATTTTTAAGACTTCAATACATTTAATTTTTTTGCAATGACCAATGTACCTCATGAGCATTGTGTGCTTGATTTTGTTTATCAAAGTAAAGTTGAGTGTAAAACTAAAACACCATCAAACATTCAAATACAATTAGACACAATATTCCTTAAACCCCCTTATTCAATTTCAGGATGGTCTAGAACATGGAGAGAAATAATATTGTGATCTTATTATGATATTCTTCTTACAATAATAATGACCAAATCTAAAACTAAAATATTTCCTCTGAAATATCGCCAACCCATTTTACAAAAATAAATACTTCTATATTCTTGTCAAACTTTCAAGAATAAACACAATAGTGCTCATAAAAACTTAAAAATGCCTCCTTTAGAGATACACCATGAATCCTTATATCTCCTTCTTTATATAAAGGGAAAATAAATTATGTTCTAAAAAACAAGAGATATATGTTATAATATCATAATATATATGTTGTTGATTTCTTAAAAAAAGATGCTTTCACTTTAAATAATATAAATTACCAATCTTGACCCTGATAGCCCACTTGCTCTTTGATTGCATAAACTATTGCAATTCCCCAAAAGTATTTACCACGTAACTATCACATCTTTACTCTTGTAAAATATTATATATGAATTTAAAAAATATTTCCATGCCATTAAAAGCTTATGGGCTGAAGCACTTTGAAAGAGTGGAATTATTTAATACCCGTCCAGTCTGTGTTGGTGTTCGCATCCATGGGAAGAAAACCCTCGATTCTGCCCGCCATTTCTGATACTTCGTGGATAAAAAATAGAAATAGTTGTTAAGAAATATTGCTAAACGACATCGACCAACACCATATTCAATTATCAACTTCAATCTGAGTGCTCCCAACAACAACAAAAAAAAAATTCCAGTACAAATCTCGGTGTATACCGTTGTGGTTGGATTTTTCTTGTATCAGCAGCAGCAACAACAAAGATCCGCAGTTCAGTAATCACAACAACATAAACATCTCTTCACATTTCATGTAAAACTACCATGGTGTTACCAATTGAAGAAATTGAGCACACAATATGAGGACAAAATATTGGCAGAAGAGATTCATAATATTGTATTCATTTTCATGATACAATAATGAAACCATCTCAATTGATCTCACATCAACATTTTAATAGAAGATAAGGTAGGAGGAGGCAAAATGGGATCTAGAAACACACCTAGAATAAAAACTATATCATAGTATGTGAAATATACAAATGTGGTATACTAGGACTTTATGATTGTATATGAGTAAGAGGCTAACATCAATTTGCAGCATAAACACTTCCTTTGTTTGTTTGGTCTCATTCTCTTTGGCTTTAGCAGTTTTCCCCGAACATTGACAGCAGTCAGTGTTCCCTGCCTATGACATCCATGAATTTCACATTCATGTCTGCCTTTGACATCAATGACATCACACTGTCCAACACTTCCTTCTTGCAAAAATTGGATAATTTTTTCCAACTTTCTAGATATAGCCTCAACTTTAAATAAGTTAGCGTTTGGAAGAACATCATATAATCATTTGGCTTCTTCCCATGTTTCTACTTTTAACTAGTGGTCTGGACCTACATTATTTTCCCTAGTCAAACAATCACCTCAAATTCAAATCCTTGAAACAACAAAATCCATTTGCATATTCTCCCTTTATGAACTGGCTTATTGACCAAGTATTTTATTGCTTGATGATTTGTATAAAATACAAAAGAATTGGCCAAAAATTAGTGTCTAAACTTCTATACGGAAAAAATCATTCTAAGTCCTTCTCATTCAATAGTTGAGTAGTTTCTTTCTACCTTATTCACTTTTGGCTAGCATATGCATTTGAGTGGTTGACTAATTCATTTCTAGGTTGTGCAAGAACAACTCCAACTACGATGTGAGATGCATCGACATGTATATGCAATTTATTCAACTAGTTAGGGAATCTATGGATTGGCACTTCCACCAGTTTTCTTTTCAATGGCTTGAATGATTCACTACAATATGCACTCCACACAAATTCCACATCCTTTTTAAACAATTCATCCCTTGGAAATGTAGTCTCTAAATAATGTCTTATAAATTTTTGGAAGTAGCTCGTATGACCCAAAATATTTTTATCTATTTAGTATTTATAGGGGGTTTCAAGTAGAGTATCACTTTGATTTTTACCATATCTTTTATTCCATCCTTACAAATGACATGTCCTAACAATAAGCCAATGGGTGCGGTGAATATACACTTCTGTATATTTGATGATAGACGTATTTGTTGACATCTCTCTAGCATTAGTCAAAGCCAATGTATGTGGTTTTTCAAATGGATGTATATTTTCAAATATCCCTACCCACCTAATTTACTTATAAATCCAATATATGCACTCTACAAAACCTTTACGTGAGATAAAGAAAAAAAATTCACTAAGTTTGAGCACAACCAATCTACAACAAAAACTAGTTGACCAACATGAAGAACTAGTAAAACAATTGACCAAGAAGGATCAATGACACCAAATATGAGAGGAGAAATCCCATAGTTAGAAGTAGCAAAACCAAAAATGGTTGAACCCATAACCAATAAAAGGTTTGGTAAGAAACCCGCGAAAGAGTTAGAAGCAAGAATGGAAAGGATTTACCAAGTAAATATGGAGGAGATCGATTCTGAAAAGCATTGGAAAATTTTTAAGAAGTGGGTTGGGGTCAACAAAAAATGGAGGTATGAAACCCTTATGTTAGAAAAAGAAAAAAAAAAGGCCATACTTCAGTGCCCCACAAATTGCAAGATTCGATGGTTGGAAGGAGAAAGTGTTAAAATATGAAGAGAAAAAAAAAACACAAAGATAGGTGTTGAGGGGTCCGAGATCCCTTTAACTCAACAACATGAACCAAACCCGCCTAAGAGGCCCAATTGGACTCGTAAGCTTTTGATGAGTGGTAAGGTTATCTAGATTCATAATCTAGCTAGAATTATCGATGTCCTTTAATCTTGATTGACATATATGTCTTTTCTGTGAGGCATTTCCTCAGGCTACACAATTCTCTTTTTGGTTATGTTTCTTAAGATTTATAACAAAAGAAAGGTAGATATTAAACTAAATGGCAGAGGGAAGTTAAATTGGATGTTGGGGGAAGGATGGGTGTTAGGATAACCTTTACACCTTAGCATGCAGATGAAGAAGATCTAAACTAATTCAAACTAGCATTAATACCGTTTTGATTAGTTATACATTCAACATTGTCCGAGATAACAATTACATAAATAAGATATACACACGACAAGAAGTTAGTGCAAGAAAAATGATTTTCAATGCTCTATTATCAATCATAGGTTAACACAATCGATTTCTATTCATCCACTAAAAAATAAAAGAACTGTCACAACATTATAAGATAACTTTAAATAACAGATACGACTCTTACTCAATACAACAACAAATATTGAATCCAAAGACAGAGATAATCCCCCTTGGTCCAATCACATTCACACCTTAGATGATATAAGTGTGTTTGGTTCTAAACAAAAATTCTTAATTAAAATAACTTGCACATAAAGAGTTCTCTTACAAAATTTCAGAAAAAAGTCTTTCTCTCCAAAACCATCGACCTTTTGGTCCAAGGTTGATGCCCTTATTTATAACAAAAAATAACTAAACTAAAAATAACTATTGAAGTTATGTTAAGTTGAGAAAACGCCACGTGGATGATTTTATCTATCGATTCTCTCTTGCTTCTCTTTTGCTTCTCCTTTGATCATCTAGTGGTTTTACTGAAGTGGATTGTTCTTCTCGTACTTTGATCACTTGAAGAATAGATATTCACATGTATTTTCATATGGAAACTTGTGTTGATCCATCGAAGCGGAGATGACCTCCCTCATCTCTATTTCATGTTCCTTATAATTGATTATCTTGACACTTAAGAGTTGTAGGACTGCAAGATCTTTAATCGGGGGTTCCATGAACTTTTTCACTTGACCCAAGATCATGCTTGAAATATGCGAAATCTCTGCTTCCCATGCCATGTATTTCTCTTCATGTGGTTTAACTATGTCATTCAAATCGACAAAATCCTCCAGTTCATTCCTCTAGGGCGTTCTTGGATAGAGCATAGTCATTGGATTTCTTGGAGGCATTTTTATACAAAAAAGAAACAAATTTTTTATAGTGATCCATTAGCCAACCTAGGAAAGTGTCATTGACGCAATCACAAGTCCATAAATGATAAAGACAATGCTTACCTCTTGCTTGAAAATAATTAACCTGGTTTTACTGGTAATCAAAGTTAGAGAGCGGGCTGTAACCTCCTCAACGCTTTCTCTCCCTCCTTCGTTTTCTTCAGGGAATAAGCGATTTGCGAACAAAATACCATGTTTAGATATGACCTTGTAAATTTAAACATAAAGTATACTTACCTTGTCACATCAAGTCTTAAATTTGGGAGTGTAAATGCTATCGACACAATCTATCATAGAATCCACACCATGCTTAGGATTAAATGAAACACAAGCTGGTGGAACATGATACATCCAAACTGAAATGGATTTTTTGGACATCTCATCACTGAGTTCTTCTTATTGATATGTTGTTAAAATCGATCAACGGGAGTTCGGGTCTACAAATCCACAACAACCAAAGTATGATAAATACGGCCCTAACAAACAACATCCCCAAAACTCACATAAAGACGAAGGACACTGGAAAATGATGTGATTTCCAAAAAATCATCTGACAAAACACTGATGAATGTCACTCAAAATAGTCATTGGTGGCCGAGATAAAATACAAGGAGCCGAACCTTGATTCAGAAATTGATTCTGAAATACTGATAGAAGACAGATCATCGACACAGACCCCACTGCTATTGTCGCGACCGCAACAATTCAACCAGAAGAACCAACAAATTCCGAAGAGGGGGAGCACCTTTTTCATTCACAGATGTGGATGAAGGGGACCTTTCTTCATTTTATTGTTGATAGTAGAATCCAGAAGAACCTCATCTCAACAGAGGTCTTCAAACAGTTGGAATTGTCAACAACACCACACCCACAACCATACAACATCGGGTGGTTTTACCAGGGATGAGATCGTCGTGTTAGACAACAATGTCAATTTTCATATGACATCCAACCCTTCAAGGAATAGGTATTATGTGATGTTTCCCCCATGGAGGTCTATGATAGTTTCTTGGTCCAACCATATATGTGGAAGCACCATGCTATTTACGAGTCTCGACCTCGTAGTGTCATTGTTACTCTAGGGGGTCATCTCTACAGGATACCAGAGGTAATTTTGAATATTTTCTCACCTAAATAATGCTGCAAGGTAGTATCTCATACTAAAAAATTCATCTTCTTCACAGTCTGTTCAAAGAGTGAACAAAAGAACACCACTGCAGCCTCATTCCAAGCACCTTCTATCCAACATAAGTAGGTCGACAAGATTGCAACAAAGTGTAAAGATTCCTTCTACACAAAGTCATCTCATGTATCCAGACTGGTTAAAAGGGTCCAACCCTTCCAACCATAGGTTCGTGACAACCTTCAATAAGCTAAGCAACGCAACTTCTCCAACAAGGCAAATAACTCATCAAGGTGCAGATTCAACAAACACTTTTCCCTCACCCCCAGACACTCAACACAATGGAGATCATTTCTTCCTGCTGAGGGAGGATTGATCCATGTGGATATTGGTGGCCACCCACCTTTTCCACCTAGCTCAAAACAATTTTCTGGCAATTTTGGTAATTTACTATTTTTAGCAATTTTTAACTTCCGGAGCCATTTTGAGGGCCTAAATAAAGGTTTTTCAAGATCAATATTCTCGATTATATTTGAAGGCTCTAATTAATCTCCTCGAATATACCTTTCCAACGAGCTATCATGCGCCTGAAACAAAGATCATATGCCAAAGTTACGCCCCCGGGAAGTTGATACACCAAACTACCCAAAACGGGGTCCACAAAACTATTGAATTTTCATCTTCCAGGGTTAGGGTTTTGGATTTTATTTATGATAAAAAGGACTTTGGAGCCTCTTTGTAAAATCATCTTCTTGCGAATTCGAGTAGTAGACACATCTCTTCTCAGAGATAAGCTGCCACCATTCTAGCGAGTCTTTCACTTTGTATTTTTACACTCTTTGTACATTTTCGCTCATTAATAGAAAATTGTGTATCACTGAATCTCTGTGTTTATGGTTGCATCTCTAATACATTTATGTTATATTATTGGATATCTGAGATATCTCTGTACATTATTTTATTATATTGCTACTCTCATTTTGTGCCGAAAATAATCCAGATCATTCTTGACAAATTCAAATTTTGACTGTTGGTCGACGTGCGGGGTCGTTGTATAGGTTACTCAAAAATTTAATTTATCCATCAAATCACAAATATTGCCTTACCTCATCTGGGGGTGTCCCATCAAATTACTAAGACTTTTCATGTTCATAAGAAACTAGTATGGTCGGCGTGGGAAAAATAGCAAGGTATTTTGAATGGAACAACAACACTGATCGACCAAGATTGTTGGTGTAGAATGATGAAGGTTTGATGAAAAAACCCGATGTTTGGTGACCTATCAGTCTGCTGATAGTTAATGAGTGAATCAATGTCAATAATTTTTCTTAGACATTGTTTCGTTGATAGATTTAGGAAAAAGTTTTGACGTCGAAAAAAACCGTCGTACAACACCGACATGGAAGTATGGATATGACACAGAAACCTCAAAAGACGATGTGGGGAGAAGACTGAGTGAAACAAACTATTTACACCGAAAATACACGTGGTTGTTGATTTTGACCTCTATGTGAGAAATGTTTTTTCGACATCGGTGATTTTCGTTAGACATACATCCCTGGCTACAACATCCTATCATGTCGATGTCGATGATGTATCAACGATCAATGATTTATGACGGTTAATGTTTTGCATTTTCATCCCTCGAAGTTCACTGATGCCAAAAATGTATCGGTGATCGATGATTTGTTATGGTTTTTCGTATTTTTTATTTATATCTTGGAGCTTGCCGATGTTGAAAATGTATTAGTGATGTTAAAGAACTGTACTGTAGACCATAAATTGGCGATCAATGATCATTGAAAAAGTTTAAACCGTGTACATTTTAGGCCCTTCATGCCATGCTACTAAAAAAAATCAATCCTTCAATAAATTCAAACCAAACAAGAATAACTGATAACAAGAATCAATTACAACATATAAATCCATCGATCCCACAACATAGACTCTGACTTAAAAATGATTAGTGGCACCCAAAAAGAAAGAAATTTCGCAAAGTCTTTTAGGGTGTGTTGAGTGATCAACAAATGGAGATTATATGGGCAAAAAAAGAATCTCTTCTCCTTCCCTCGTGCTTAGCCTGTGAAAATTGGTTTAGAAACCATCTAGCTTTATTCTATTACTTTTCAACATAACCTTTTCTATCAATGTGTACCCAAATATGGATCTACCTGTGGGGTTTAGATTTTCCACCCCCTTTCCTTTTAACCTCAATCCATGTCCTTTCTAGACAAGAGCCGGGTAGGGAGTCCATTGGCATGAGACCTTTTATCTATCATTCCTTTCTTATGGTGTTGCTCCACTACCAACGAGCATCCATAGACCCGACGGGGTCACCCTGACATCAAAGACCTTGTTCCACTGCTAGCGAGCGTCCATAGCCTCGATGGAGTTATCTACATACCCTCTCAGAATTTGCACTACTTTTAATATAGATCATTTTCTTCTGGCAGAATTGCCAAGAGTGAGTCATATAGGAGGATATTTGTTTTTTTACAAGGTGAAAGTATTAAGGTGGGGCTTTTTCCTAGCTTTGTCCATTTAGCGTTACCAGGCCACTAGGAAGATATTTCATCGCTTCCCTAGGTAGTATGCTTACAAAGACAAATATGATTTTGGAAATTTGTACTTGCCCATCGTCTCTTATTTTGCATGTAAGTGTAGGTGAGGAGCAAAGTCTGCTTTACTATATTTATTAAAGTCAACCACTGTCTTACAAAACACAACTTAATTTAAAGAAAATAACAAGCAAAAGAAAGAAATAAAAAAGGAGTTCGCAGTTGGTCTTCCCTAAACCCACACACTCATCTTGATCAAAATGTATGCTAAAAAGAAACATAAACTTAAACAAGGCATCAAAAGGCACATTTGTTTTAGGATAGGTATTGTTTTAAGGCTTGGCCATTCACCAGGAGGGTGTCGAATTCCCCCCTCAGATTTTGCAACCAGTATATGCTCGCCCCTATCTTCTCATCCACTTGAAAAGGTTCGAGCCATAGATTTTGGAACTTTGACTGTTTTCCTTTGGACTCGTTTACTTTATCCCACTTCAAGACTAGGTATCCTACTTCAATTTTTTTTTCTTTGGCCTTATGATTGTCGAACCGTCTTTTAACTACTTTTTGATGAGCAATGAACTTAACTTTAGCCTTTTCTCTTTCTTCATCCAACATGAACAGAGTAGGCCAATAATAACTAGCCCTTAATATTTTTTGAGTCGTGGTTTCTCCTTCAAAATGTCCACCTGTTGGGACGTCATGGATTTATTTCAGTACCTTTCTTGCGTCATCGTGTTCAAGACATCTAAGGAGTACTGCATCATAATTTACATAGAAAAACACAAAATTTATGAGGTGATATTGATCATAATTTAACCCGAGATCTCTCCTTTATCTAGGGTTTAGGGTTTCTGGACAAGTTCCATGATGCAGGATATAAGACAAGCTTCCATACCAAGATTATTTCCCAAGAGGTACATATAAGGCTTCGCTGCACCATAATGACAACTTGTTTTCCCAACCAGAGTCTTATGCGTTGACTAGATCTTGGGCCTCATCAACCAATTTACACAATCCTTGACCCTTAACTATTTTGGCAGGTTTTATGTCTAGATCATATTCCTGAACAACTTCCATCCAATTTCCCCTCCTTTCTCCCATTTTTTGTTGGGTGAACAAATATCTGACTATGGGGTGAGGGACTATGAATTTAGTGTGATTCTTCAGGATATAGGATCTGAAATGTTTGACCACTTTATAAACTGCATAAGCTTGTTTGTTTATAGCCGGATAGTTCATTTTGGCTCCTTGAAGGTTAGTTCTCATAAATTATATCGGTGCCTCATTGTTTTCTTCATCTATCTGGGTAGTTACTGTTCCCAAGGATTGGTTAGAATCAAAGGTATAAAGGAAGAAACATTTTTTGAAATCAGGGCTTCATAATATTGATGCTTGGGATATTACGGTTTTGATGTTGTTAAAATATCCTTTCCTTTCTTCATCCCATTTAAACTCTTCGTCTTTGCGAATTTTTTTTTGCAAAGGTTTAACAGTTTCAGCAAAGTTAGGAGTAAATTTTCTTACAAAATTGATTTTCCCAAAGAAAGATTGCATGGCCCTTTTATTTTGAGGCAAAGGGAGTTGAGTTATCGCTTTTATCTGCTCAGGGTTGATGCTAATTATTTCTTGAGATATGATATGACCTAATAATTTTCCTTCCTCTACACCAAAGATGGTTTTCTTAGGGTTCAAGGATAGTCCATACTTCCTACACCTTTCAAATATCTGAGTCAAATGTTGAATGTGGTCTTCCTTATTTTTTGAGTATACTGTTACGTCATCTAAATAGACTACCACACACTTGTTAATAAATCCCCCAAAAGATGCATCCATGGCCCTCTGGAAGGTTTCCCCTGCGTTAATTAGCCCAAAGGGAATGCATTTATAAGGAAAGGTTCCCCAGTTGGTTTGGAAGGTAGTTTTTAATTGATCGTCTTCTAAAACCGGGACCTCGTTATATCCCGAGAAACCGTCTAGGAGAGAAACAATTTCAAAGCTAGATACTATCTGTAAGAGTTGTTCCATGGCTGGGACCGGGTAGATATATTTTTTTGATGCTTTGTAAAGGTTTCTGAAATCCACACACAAGCGGATCTCCCTAGACTTCCATCTGACAAGAACCATATTGGCTACCCATGCAGAGTGTCTTACCTGAAATATAATCTTGGCATCTAATAATTTATTCAGTTCTTGATACATTAGATGTTCTAAAGATGGGTGGTATTTCCTAAGCTTCTGTTGGAAGGGTTTTATTCCATATTTCAACAATATCGTGTGCTGGATAATGCAGGTGTCATAAGTTTTCAATTCTCAATAAGACTAGGAAAATACATCTTGATATTATTTAAATAGTTTGAGATAATCTTTCCTATATCCTTTGGAGATTGTCTTACCCAAATTGACATTCTTGGGGTTCTCGGGGGTTCCTAGGTTTATAGTTTTCTATATAGGACATGAGCTCCCTGTTTTTGCATCCCTTGGCCCTCTAAATATTTCCCTTAGGTCAAAAAGGTTCTCCATATTGGCCACTCCTTTTGGTATTGAAACTTTGGTTTGTCATTAGAGTGATATGTTTTTATGTTTTATAGTTCTTGGAATATTTCATCATCAATGGCCAAATCCTTGAAATTATCCTGATTAGTCAAGAAATCTACAATCTGTTCATCCCCTTCAAAAAAATTCCAATTAGAAATGTTGTTAGGCACCGATGGTTTGTAGCTAAGTTCTACTACAAACCTTGAGGCTTCATAGTGTTCTAAAGGAGATAATATTGAGGCTTCAGTGGCTAAAGAATCAACAAGAGTATTTTCTGTCCTGGGAACAATGGTAATGTTGAAGGCCTCAAAATTGTCTAGTATCTTGTGTATCTCTTGCTGGTAATTTCTCAAGTGAGGTGAATTGCAATGGATAATATTCTTTACTTTTCTAATGATAATTTAGGAGTCTCCAAAAACTTTCAATTATTTGACGTTTAAGTCGATGTCCTTCTTTAGTCCCTGGACTAGAGATTCATATTCAATCGTGTTAATAGGGCATTCAAATTCCAATCTGCAGAATAAGAAATTCTATTTTCCCTTTGGCTCAATGAGGATACATATTGATCCTGACCCTTCTTGCGATTTCGAACCATCAAAGTACAACATCCAAATTTCTGGGGGGGAATTACTAACTTCTTCATGTCTAGCTATTTTTTCACTTCCAACTTCCTTGTCTGCTATTTCTGTTAGAGAATCCTAACAAAGAATGATTTCCTCTGCGATTGCTAGTAATCCTACTTGAAAAATCATTTTGGATTTTTGAGTGGGAGGTATGTCAGATATGTGAGGGGAAAACATACCTAAATTAGACTCACATGAGTGGTTTCCTAAAACAGGGAACTCTGTCGACGAGGGTTCATTTGGGGTCTCTAAATCAATGATGATATGTTTGAGATATCTTTCTCTGTCAATCTTGATCATATTTGTATGTCCTTTTAATGGAAACCAAAGGTGATCCCATTCAGTACTAAAGTATCCATTTAATTTCTCGGACCAGTCTCAGCTAAGTAGCAATCCATAGGATTTCAGGACGTCTATTATGATTATGTCAATTACTTGAACAAATTTGGAGTGTCTAGCAATTATGATCATAACATATTTCATTTCCCCAACGACCTTTACCTTTAAAGCTCATGTGATAGTTTCTTCAGCAAATTTGTCCAAAAAATCCTTTTGAAACTTTGTCCAACTAGTTATGGAACCAACTAGTAGGTTGAAATACCAAGTCAAGGCTAAATTTTCAAAGGTATAAGGGAAATGTCTGCACATTACATCTTCGTGTTGTACATTCATTAACCTTATAGCTAAAATGAACTTCTTAATATGGTCCTCAGATAATTCAGATGTTTTGGGGTCAAATTTAGGAAGTAATTTTTCTGGATGTATGAGTAGGTTATGCACCTATCCTGGGATTGCCAAAGCATCTCTGGAAAACTATGGTTGATTGTCTTGAGGTTGATTTCCCCCTTCTCCATTGTTATCATTATTATCCTCCATGTATTCTGATTTGGAACCTGAGCGATCTGATTTAGACCCTTCCTCTTCAGATTCAAAATTGTTAGATTCATATTAGTTACCAACTAGTGTTTCGGGTATCAGATTAAGGGGTTTTTTGATCTCTATAAGGGAAAAATATATCAGGTCTTCTACCGTGTGAAAAAATACCTGGTTAGGGGTTTCAACAACTAGTCTTATTATTTGTTTTCTTTGAGGAAGTAGAGGAGATAACGGTGATGCTCCGATCTGTTGGGTGTAAGCTCTAGTGATTCTTTTGAACTTATTTAACTCTTTGTGGGGAAGAGCGTAAGGTATTTCAGGGTACATGTGTCCTTACACTTCATGTTGAGGTGAATTACTCATATTGAGAGTACTCTCTGTATGTGGGTTGTCTTGACAGTGACTAGCCATGCATGTGGGATGTTTTGAATCTATAGGCTTTGCAGAATATTTTATTAGAAATATTTTTAGGCATGCATTCGTTTAGGCCCTCCTTTTAGCGCCAATTCTATTGAGGGGTCTAAGATCCCTTTAAATCAACAACAGAACCAAACCCATCTAAGAGGCCCAATTAGACTCGTAAGTGTTTGAGGAGTGGTAAGGTTCTTCAGATTAGTGATTTGTCTGGAATTATCGATGGGATTTAATCTTGATTGACATATATGAATTTTCTATGAGGCCTTTCCTCAGGTTATGTAGTTCTCTTTTTGGTTTTTTTTCTTAATATTTATAACAAAAGAAAGGTAGATCTTAAACTAAATGGGAGAGGGAAGTTAAATTGCATGTTGGGGGAAGGCTTGGTGTTAGGATAACCTTTATACCTTATCATGCAGATAAGGAAGATATAAACTACTTCAAACTAACATTAATACCATTTTGATTAGTGATGCATTCAACATTGTCTGAGATAATAGTTACAAAAAGAAGATATACACATGACAATAAATTAGTACAAGAAAAGTAATTTTCAATGCTCTATTATCAATCACAGGTTGACACAATCGATTTCTATTCATCCACTAAAAAACAAAAGAACTTTCACAACATTATAAGATAACTTTAAATAATAGATACAACAAATCTTACTCAATACAACAACAAATATTGAATCTAAAGACATAGATAATCCCCCTCGGTCCAATCACATTCACACCTTAGATGATATAAGTGTCTTTGGTTATAAACAAAACTTCTTAATTGAAATAACTTGCACATAAATAGTTCTCTTACAAAATTTTAGAAAAAAGTATTTCTCTCCAAAACCATCGACCTTTTGGTCCAATGATCGATGCCCTTATTTATAACAAAAAATAACTACTAAAGTTGTGTTAAGTTGAGAAAACACCACCTGGTGTATTTTTATCTATTTGTTCTCTCTTGCTTCTCTTTTGCTTCACCTTTGATCATATAGTGGTTTTACTGAAGTGGATTTTTCTTCTCGTACTCTGACCGCTTGAAGAACAGATCTTCACATGTATTTTCATATGGAACCCTGTGTTGATCCATCATAGTGGATATGAACTCCTTCATCTCTATTTCCCATTCCTTGTACATTATTAGCTTGACACTTAAGTGTTGTAGGACTGTAAGAAATTTAATTGAGGGTTCCATGAACTTCTTCACTTGACCCGGGATCATGCTTGAAATCTGTGAAATATTTGCTTCCCATGCCAGGTATTTATCTTCATGTGGTTTAACTATGTCATGCAAATCAACAAAATCCTCTGGGTCCTTCCTCTTGGGCATTCTTGGAGAGCGCCTAGTGGTTGGATTTCTTGGAGGCATTTTTCTATAGAAAAGAAACACAATTTTTTTAGTGAGCCGTTAGCCAACCTAGAAAAGTGTCATTGATGCAATAACAAGTGCATAAATGATAAAGACAATTATTACCTCTTGATTGCAAGAAATTAACCTGGTTTTGCTGGTAATCAAAGTTAGAGAGCGGGCTGTAACCTCCTTGATGCTTTCTCTCCCTCCTTCGTCTGCTTCGGGGAATAAGAAATTTATGAACAGAATACCATTTTTGGATATGACCTTGTAAATTTAAATAGAAAGTATACTTACCTTGTCGCATCAATTCTTAAATTCGGGAGTGTAAATGTGATCTACGCAATCTATCACAGAATCTGCACCATACTTAGGATGAAATGCAATACAGGCTGGTAGCACAAGAGCGGGTTACTTCATAGTTCATTGACAAATTCAAATTTCAACTGTTGGTCAACACGTGGGGTCATCGTACACATTACTCAAAAATTTAACCTATCCATCAAATCGCAAATCCTGTCTTACCTCAATTGAGGGTGTCCCATCAAATTACCAAGCCTTTTCATATTCACAAGAAACTAGTATGATCGATGTCGAAAAAATAGAAAGGTATTTTGAATGGAACAACAACACGGATCGACTGGGATTTCTGGTGAATAATGATGAAGGTTCGATGGAAAACATTGGCGTTTGGTGACCTATCAGTTTTCCAACAGTTAATGAGTGAATCGACGTCGACAATTCTTATTAGACATTGTTTCGTTGATACCTTTAGCAAAAAGTTCCGATGTTGACCAAAACCACCATACAACGACGACGTGGAAAAGATGACATGGAACTATGGATATGACACAGGGAACCTCAAAAGACAATGCAGGGAAAAGACTGAGTCAAACCGACTATTTACATGGCAAATAAACGTGGCTGTGGATTTTGACCTCTATGTGAGAAACATTTTTTAGGCATCAATGATTTTCACTATACATACATCCCTGGCTACAATGTCATATCCTACCGATGTCAACGATGTATTGACAATCAAAGATTTGTGATGGTTAATGTTTCGTAGTTTCGTCCCTCGGATTTCACTAATGCTGAAAATGTATCGACGATTTATTATTGTTGTCCGTATTTTTGATTTATATCTTGGATCTCACCGATGCAGAAAACGCATTGACGATTTTAAAGAACTGTACTATAAACCAAAAATTGTCGATCAACGATCATTGAAAAAGTTTAAACCACGTGCATTTTAGGCCCTTCGTGCCATGTTACTAAAAAAAAATCAATTCGTCAATAACTTCAAACCAAACAAGAATAATCGATAACAAGACTCAATTACAATGTATAAATCCATGCATCCCACAAAACTGACTTTAACTCAAAAATAATAAGCGGTACCCAAAAATAAATAAAATTTGCAAAGTCTTTTAGGGTGTGTTGAGTGCTCATCAATAGGCACACAAAATCCCAATTAACAAATAGAGACAATACTTACCCCATAAACCCTTATGTGGGAAAACCAACAAATGTTTAGAGCCACACCTCTAACTCTCATTATATTAATTTCACCATTTAGAAATACAATATATATGATTTTGCGGCATCCAAAACCTTAAACCATTGACCTAGGTTATATTACAACTTTAATTCCTTAACTAGAATTAGAAAACCATGGGTTGGAAAGCCATGTGCCAAAACCACCCAATAACAGACCAAAAAATCACTCATTTTTTCAGAGGTCTATGACCCCCTCAAACAATGTGGGATGCCACCCCTGGATAGAGTGGGTTGCTCCCCCATTATGACTCTCCTGTTGCACCCAATGTGACATATTGCATGTGGGGATAAGCATACAAATAATATAACACATGCCTAATGTTGTTCCAATTATTGTTTTATTTTGATACATGACCCCAAGGATTACATGATCAACAATTCAAGGTAACAATGCTCATTGCTTCTCTACACCAAGAGAACTTCTTAGTGCTTATATACTTTGTCAATGAATTTGCAATATTCTTCAAAGTGTTCTCCTTCACCAACAACGCCCTCTTTTCTTCAACCAGGTCTCTCACAAAGTGATACTTAACATCAATGTGCTTTGCTTTAGAATGATAAGCTAGGTTCTTTGCCAGAAACATTACACTATGAATATCACAATCTAACCTTATAACTTGGTATAGAAACCCAATACATGAACAAAACCTATATAACCATACAACTTCCTTACTCACATGAGTAGCCACTATGTATTCATCTTCTATAGTTGAGAGTGACACTATAGATTGTGTCTTTCTCATCCAAATGATTTCTCCTCCAAATAGGCTAAACACATAAACCCTTGTAGATCTTGTGTGATCCATATATCCAGCCCAATGTGCGTTAACAAATCCATATATGCCCAACACTCTGTCTGCACCAAATATTACTTGCTAGCAAATTCCACAATCTGTAGTGCGACAAAAATACTTGAAAACCCTCTTTACAACTGTCCAATGCTCCTTCCCTATTTTTGACATATACTTTCTCAAAAATCCCACTAAATGTGCAATTCTTGGTCTAGTATAAACCATTTCATACATCAAATTACCAACAAAACTAGCATAAGGAACACAATACATGTCTTCTTCCTCTCCTTGTGTCTTGGGACACTGATCTACAAATAAATTTACACCTATAGGAACGAGGACCTTGATTGATTTATATTACTTCATATTAAACCTTTGCAATATTGTTTCAACATATTTCCTTTGATTCAACTAGAGTTTCTTGTTTTCCCGAACTCTTTTAATTTCAATGCCCAAAATAAAATTTGCAAATCCAAGATCTTTCATATCAAATTTAGAAGAGAATTGCATTTTTACCTCCTTAATGATTTCCTTGTTGTTCCCATTCAACAACATATCATCAAGATAAAAAATCACATAAATAAAATGATCACCAATTAATTTGAAATACACACAATGACAAGCTTTGCTCCTTTTGAAATTAAGTCCGAAAATATAAGTATCAAACTTTTGATACCACATCCTTGGAGATTGCTTTAACCCATATAGGGATTTTTTCAGCTTGCAAACCAACTCTTTCTTACCCTTTACTACAAAACATTTTGGTTGTTTCATGTAGATTTCTTCTTCAATATCCCCATGTAGGAATGTTGTCTTTACATCCGTCTGTTCTACTTCAATATAGAAAGCAGTGACAATAGCTAAAATAAATATAATAGAATTCAATTTTTCAACAGGAGAAAATGTGTCACCAAAATCAATTCCCTCTACCTAAGAATATCCCTTTACTAATAGGCGAGCTTATACTTCTCCACTTTACCTTCTGCATTCAACTTATTCTTAAACATCCATTTGATACCAATGTGTTTTCTTCCAGCTGAAAGCTCAACTAAATTCGAAGCCTCATTTTTCTCCAAGGTTCATGTTTCTTCAACCATGGCCTCCTTCCAATGTTTACCATCATGTGAATCCATTGCCTCCCTAACAGTTATAGGATCATCATTAGTAATTGATAAAACAAAAATAGAATGGAAATTAGGTGCAATATACCTTTCTAGTTGTCTTCTTTCTTGAATCAATCTTCTTAGTGTTGGAGTGTGAGGTTCTTCTTCTTCTGATTCCTATTCTTGTGAGTGAGATTATTCACCCTCCAACTCAAGATACATTGTCTTTGGTTCTTTTTCCTTCGGTAGAAATTCCTATTTGGGAACATGTTTAAATTCACTAAAGATAATATCTCGAATGTAAACAATCTTCTTAGTTTCTATGTTCCAAAGTTTATAGCCTTTTATACCATCTTTATAACCAATAAAGATGCACTTTTCAACTTTATTATCTAGCTTACTCTTGTTTTCCTTTGGAACATGTACATAAGCATCACAACCAAAAACTCTAAGATGTTCAAGAGAGGGTTTCTTACTAGTCGATGCCTCATGTGGAGTTTTTTCCACCAATGTTGATGAGGGTGATCTATTTACTAGATATCATGCAATACTCACTACCTATGTCCATAATTCTTGTCCTAAATTGACACCACTGAGCATGATCCTTGATTTTTCAGTAAAATTCTTGTTCATCCTTTTTGTAACCCCATTCTATTAGGGTGTGTATGGAGTAGTCTTTTGCCTTTCTATTCCACACTTTTACATAATTATTTGAATTCATTCATGTAGAACTCTCCACCATTATCTGTCCTCAACACCTTTATTTTTTTCTCAGTTTGATTCTCCATAAGAGCCTTACACTCTTTAAATTTACCAAAGAACTCAAATTCCTTTCATAAATAAATCCACATATTCCTCGAGAAATCATCAATTAACAAAACATAGTACACAATTTTTCCCAATGATGGAACATGTACATGTCCAAACACATCAATGTGTACTAAATATAAGATCCTCTTTTCTCTTGTAGCACCAGATGAAAATCTTACCCGATTTTGTTTACCATATATGAAATATTCACATAAATCAAAATCCAATTTTCAATCAGACATACCTTCAACCACACCTTTACCATGTAGTTATCGAAGGCCCTTCTCTCCAAATTTTCCCATTATTTGATGCCACAACATTGTCTCTTCTCCAAAGACAATAGGGGTTATATCTTCCTCATTTCCACCCTCAAGAACAACATAATTGTTACACCCATTATTGATAGTTCTTCCCAACAACTTGTACAAGGTTCCATTCCAAACTCTCCTCATCAACACCATTTCTCCTCAAACTATTTTGTAGGTTTCCTTTTTCAAACACAATATGTACACTTGCATCACTCATCTTACTTATATATATCAAATTTATAGCTATCTTTGGAATGTGCAAAACCCTAAGGATTGTTGTAATCCTTCCATCCTTGAGTTGTAACTTGACCTTTCCACACCATGTGCTTTTGGCCGTTGAGTCATCTCCTAGGAAAACATCACCTTCATTATACTTTTCATATTAAAAAAACCACTCCTTGTGGGGAGTCATATGAAAATAAGCACTTGAGTTGATCAACCATACATCATGATCTGCATGTGTGCTTTCCGAATCCAAGTACATATCCTTTCCTTCGTTTGAGGAGGCCTTCCTTTATGAATAATGAACATCATCATATCCCTTCCCTCTCTTAACACTTTTAGATCTATAATCCCTTTTATAATGCTCATTTTTACTCCTAATAGCTACAACTAAACTATTCCATATATTTGGAAAAGAATACAGTAAACTAATGCAATTATATTCAAAATATAGTTATAGCTTACGTTTCTTTTTTGTTTTTTATTTTCCTCTTTCCTAATATCATAATAATCCATAAGGCACCCTTACTCAGCTCAGTGAATTGAAAAAACACTCCAAGAGCTTACTTAGTGGACCTAGAACTTGCAAAACTCTTGCCTCAACATGGATTACTCTGCTCAACATGATCCATTTTTTTTGAATTAATGAAACCTTCATCAGCCCTTGGAAAAATAAGTTCTTCAATATTACAACTAACATAACATTAGTCGTCCGGACCAACCACCATTGGAAACATAAAAGGTTCATTAGTACATTGTCGATGTTTCGATGAACTCAAATTGATCTTATGATGAAAAAAAAATGGTTTTGGGATGAATGGGGGTCAATGATACAACGAAACGATGAAGGAGATAGGTTGATCATATGATGAACTTATGATGACAATGGTTGTGGAAATTTTTCAATTGTGATCCATGTTCATCGTAGGTTAGTTGATCTTACAATGCTCTAGTGATGAAAAAGTGTTGGAATTGAGATGAACTATGGTTGATGGTATGGCTGAATGGAAATGAAAATTGGTCGATCGTACAACAAACCTACGACGACAATGGATGTGAACAATGGTTGATTGTGATCCACACTCTTCATAGTTTGGTCACTCTTATGATGCATTGGCAATGAGAACAAACTGGTTTTGGGATGTACGATGGTCGATGGTACAACATAAGTTTACATCTATATTGTGACCCAACAAGGATCGTTGTACTTACAATGAATGTGATGTGACGAAAAATGGGTTCTGGTCTTCATCCTACTTGATATGTTTTGGCAACGAACATGCGTTGATAAATTGTCAGAATATGGGCCCAATGTACCAGTGACATTAGGTAGGTTTTTCGTGTCACCAAATACTTTGGACACAACAAGATATATACATCCTACCTTTTTCCTTAATAGCGTGTGCATTTTCCTCAATGCCATGTTTTCATGAAATTTCATAAGGACAATGTGAGTAATGTGCATAATTTCATGTTAGGTGGCATACTTTCATAATGTGCATAATTTCATGTTAGGTAGCATACTTGCATAATGTGCATAATTTCATGAAATTTCATGTTAAGTAGCTTTCATTTCATGTTTTTGATTTTTATATGTTATATAAAGTAGGATTTGATAAACAAAAATAGAATTAGGGTTTGGTTTAAATCCATCACCATTTTTCTTGAGGCTCAACCCACAACTATTGAGCTTAAGGGGGATTTTTCCACCCTTGTAATTGAAAACCACCAACAAAGTGCATTATTTGAGTGTTTGTTTTCTTGGGTTACCTAGTGATTTTGGTTTTATAGAAGTGAAATATATTCTAGTACAACTAATATTTTAGATTATGTGATATGGCTCAAATTTCATGGGAAATAGATATAAGAAACCTTTAGTAAATGAGGTCAAATTTTGGAATTTTCATTAAACATGGATATTCGAAATTTCTATATTGAAGTGGGAGTTGGCTTAGTTCTATAACAATTATGTTCGTTTTTCCCTACCCAATATTAAGGTGGTTGGTCCTTAATGGAACAAAAAAAATTATAAGCATTGTGTTTACCTTTAGCAACAACAAACTATATGCAACCCTAGTCTTAAACCATAATATGGAAGCATTCTTACATAAATTCCCTATTGGGTATCTTCATATACAACAACAACCCACAACCCACAACCCACAACCACAATATTTCACTTGTGGAATCATTAATCTATCATCTATCACTATAAATAATTTTAGAGTTGTATATGTAACAATACATATTAGTTCAAGAGTGCAACCCCTAACCAAAATGTGTATTTCACCATTCACCAAATTCCAATATAATTCTATAGACATGTGTATTATCACAAACTACACCTTCTACAAGTCGAACCACTCCATTTGGGTTAAAATGAAGACTATGGCGTGCATTTTACTCTAAGGAAGTTTTACCTTCAAATTTACATGAAATCCCAAATCTAGTTGCATGAAAGAAACCTCCCCTGTTATTCAATTGTACTTTAGATGACATAGGTAAATTTACCATATATCTAAATCCATCTTAAAACTTATAAAACAGTTTATTGAGCTACATGGAAGCTTGGGCATGCATTTTAATTGGGTCACTTAGTATAGTTTCCACATTCCATATTACAAGGTAAACTTTAAATGTAATTTGGTCACTTGTAATATAATTTATTCGTTTATTTCCAATTCACCAAAGTCGTACGGATGGAAAATTCCAATAGTTTCAAGTTACCAATTCATTGGGATAAATTAAATCTGTTGGAATGTATAGAATTATGAATGACTGATAAATTTGTTTCCTCACATAGAGCACTACCTGGGTATGTGTAATGGGGCATCTGGTTAACCGAAAATAAGTTGATTTTTTAATATAAGGAGGCACATGTAGGAAGACTTGCACATCACATTAGATTCTCTAATGGGGAAGGAAGGAATCAACCAAAGAATATTGTTCCAAAAAGCCTTCAAGAATCAATTATAAATTGCACTAAGCCTTAGCGATTTTTTGATGGAGCATTCCAGGGTACTCTGGGAACTGGTGGAGTTGTGGCCATTATTTATCTAGATAATGCAAATTAATTTTTACTAAAGTATGAGGTAGGTTTGGGAAAAAAAAATAGAGAATAAATCTATGCCCTATGGATCCTAATTAAGGTTGTAGTGGATAGGAAGGTTAAGAGGCTACATGTCTTTGGTGACTTCAAAATTCTGATGGACTTGGAAAGTGGTAAACGTAACATTTCTAACTTGGATATGGGGCCTATTTTCAATAATATTATGGAAAATAGATTAATTTTTGAAGAGGTTTCCTTTACTCATGTCTATTGAGAATTCAACCATAAAGTTGATCCATTATCAAAGGAAGCACTCATTTTGGAGGAAAGTTTTTTTTCTTGTTCACGAGATTAAGGACCATACTCCCACAGATTTGATACTCTTACAATTTTTTTGATGAATGGATTTATGGTCATGTTTTATTTTTTGTTTATGTAAAGTTAGAGAGAGTTTGTCTCATGGTTTTGTCTTAGCATCAAGATGATGTTGTGGAACTATTTGTTTAAAGAGAGAATTGTATAAGGATGATTATAAGAGTCAAAGTCCTAAGGTTAGGTTATAGTCTTATCTAATAGAGGAAATATATAAAGGAAACGGTTGCTAACATTAAAATTTGAAGGGATCATCAATGCGTATTTTATTTCCACTAGAAATATCAATACACTGATTTTTGTCTCGAAAACAAAATTGTAATATAATTTATTGTAGGTATATTAAGACATTGTGATAAAGATACATTAAATATCACTTAAAGATTGTAGATAAACACTAAAGATAAAAATAAGCATCACATATAAGACAATTATGGGTCAAAACATTACTGATCTTCCATTAATTCCTCATAACGGAAAGATATTTACATGACAGACATCACAGTTGCAGTCTCCATTACAAAACTGGGCAAAGTGAAATGCATATTCTACAACTTTATTCTCTCCAAATATTCCTCCTAAGGTCTCTCTATAAAGCCTCTCATTTCCTATCTCTCTACTTACAATGCTATATATTATTCTCCCCATGGGGACCACCTTGAGACATAGATCGGTTATATAGGTTTATCATAACTAAATTTACATGTATTCATAGGTTCCATTTGTTACAACTCTAAGGTGATGCTTACTTGAGGTGCATTCTGCCTTGTTGTAGCTATTTGTACACCAAAATAGATTCTTAGAAGGGTGTTTTATGTAGTCACCAGCTTCACACTGTGGGGTGCTACTGAATAATATTACAGTGCAAATGAGTTCCAAACTTGGTAGTGCACCAAAGAGTATAATAAAAGATACAAAGTGCAATATGGATAGGGAGGGTGCACCACTAGATGGGAATATAGAAGTGGAAGTGATGGTTAATGGTTGATGATGTATTGCAGACCAACATGAGGCAAAGGATTATGATGGGGATGGAAAATATTGATACAACAAGGTATATGTTCACCATGAGTTATGGTCTTGTTGTGAAGCAACTGCTGCATTATCCTATACATGGGTCGAACACCTTTGATTCACATTTGGACTGACCAATATGGACATGTTCCTTCTCACAAAATACTTTGTCTCCTATCTCATTGTGTTTTTGCAATCCATTATCATCGTTGACATCATCGATTCCTCCCCTCAATATGTGCTCCTTTTCCTTTGGTCATCCCACTATTGTTGGAGACTCCCCCTTCCTCTTTCTCAAGGCCTCCTAGACTGTCAACATTGATGTGACATGATTATTCTTGACTAGTGGAACCATCCACATATGGGGTACAATGACCTATGAGTTGGCCACATTAATCCTTCCCAAGTTTCCCCCTTGGTGGCATAGTCTAAACGTTCTACATTTTGTCATTTTTTACTGGAATTTAGTGATTCAAAATACAGGATAAATGTTAATTTTATGTTGTTTAAATTACATTTATGAATGCATAAATGGATTCAGAGTCCTAAAAAACCCCCAAGGAACTCAAATTATATATACTTAACCACTCAATGGGCTAATTATAATCCCATAGACTAGTGTCCCTTCATTATACAAAGGGGTAACTCTGGGACATGGAAGTACTAGTTAGGACCAACCATCATAGGATGTCACTGATTGCATTAACTAATGTTTGAATTCATATTCACTCATATCCTATCTGGCGACACAATTGATCTATGTCAGGTATTGTCCAACTTTCCCACATCATGTAACCTTTTAATCTGCACTATGTTCATCTATTATCCTTATCCTTTTCAATATCTCTCGTCCACTCACATTTAATTAACTTCTCTAGAAAACACAAGAATAATAACCCATGAAGGACATTTTTAGTTTCCCTTGTTGACATAATTAAGGCCCAAGGTGTCAAATGTACCCATGAGATGAATACTTTGCTAACATGACAGTGCCACATGGGTGCCAGAGTGGTAGGACATGGGGCGGTGATGGGCCACATTGGTGATGTCAGTGTGGCAACATCGACGGTCTTCCTTGGATACAAGTGGTTTTAATTGTATTGGAGTGGGCCATGTAAAACATTGTTTTATTGCAAACCATCAAATATGAGTCATAATTCTAACAAATAACAAAAAACATTCTAAGTTCGACGATGACAAGGAACCAAGAAAAAATGTAACAAAATTTTGAGAATTACTGAGTAATTTATGATGGTAAGGTTGATTTTATATTTACCATCAGAACATCCCGTCAGAATTAAAAACCATATGTAGTAGTGTACGAAGATGTATTCCATCCTCAAGTGGTCAATTCTGACTAATGTCACTAAAGTTAGTAGATTTATTGGGGCAGTGTAGTACCTACAAACTTTTATATAATTATTTTCAACTATAGCTATGCCTCTTCATGCCATAACAACTAACAATAATAGTTTCCAATGGGGAAATAATCAACAAAAGGCTTTCAATGAGATGAAACAAAATATTGTTCAAGCACCAATTTTGCGTAATTTGTAGAAGCCTTTTCAAGTGGAGACAAATGCAAGTGGATATTCTATGGGAGTGGTCTTGATGTAGGGATGTAATCTAGTATGCTATCATTTTAAAATGTTTCATGGTGGAGTCCTGAACTAACCTATGTATGATAAGGAACTCTATTCCCTGGTTCAATTTGTTAAGAAGTGGAAGCACTATTTGAAGGGAAAGGAAACTATTTTCCACATTGATCACTAGCCATTGTAGTCTTTGTAGGCCTATATTAAGCTTCAGTAAAATAAACACTACAAGCAGATGGGATTTTTGTAGCATTTTCATCTATTCATAAAATGTAAGAAGTGAAGCACTAATAAGTTGAAAAACATGTTTTTAATACGATCCACATCCAAGATTAGAACTTTGGTAACTCATATTCACTTTTAATCATGATTCATACAAAAAGGCAGTCATAGAAGATGAAGACTAAAATGGACGTTTCAACAACAATTGTGCTAAATTCACATAGAAGAAGATGACCGTAAAGCTAATTATCATCTCCACAATGGGTTTCTCTACAAGTCAAAATCTATGTTCTTAAAGGTGAAATATTACAACATATCAGAGAGGATCACACCTCCAAGATTGCGGGACAATTTGGTGTTGGAAACATAGTTTCCAACTTACAAAGGTATGTGTATTGGCAAAGAATGCAAGAATATGTAGCTCAATTTATTAAAGTATGCATACTTTGTTTTACCAACAATCCTAGTAACATAAAGAAATGTTTATACCATCCCTTACCTATACCCACTAGACCATGGGATAATATTTCCATGGATTTTGTGGGTGGTTTTCAAACAAAAAAGAAAGGACGTGACTATATATTTATGTTAGTTGGCATGTTTAGAAAGATGTGCATTCTAATGCCTTATAAAAAGACCATCAAAAGACAAGAGAAACAAACATGTTCTTTGAAAAGGTTTAGGTATTCTTTGGAACACCACAGAGCACAATCTTCGATAGCGATACCAAATTTATTAATTCCTTTTAGACTACACTTTGGGAGAAGATAGACACCAAGTTGAAGAGATCTAAAAATTTCCATCCATAGAAAAATGGCCAGAAAAAAATTAGTCAACAAGACATTGGTTCAACTTTTGAGGAATTACAATCAAAAACATCTAATGACTTGGGATAGAATTTTATTTATGTTCAACACTTTTATAATAGAGTGGTCCATAGTTCTGCGGGTAAATACCATTTTGAAACTTGCTTTGGGTATTCACAACTATTGCCCTTGGATGTTGTATATGAATAATAAGAAGGAGTGATGGAAGAAATCAAAGGAGATGCATTGAAAGAAGAAAAAAATGTTGAAAATATTATACAAATCCATTTGCAAGTACATGATACATTGAAGAAATCAAAGGAAAAGTACAAGGATCAACATGATTAACATACAATTGAGAAAACATTCAAGGTGGGAGATAGATTTTGGTTGCATCTGAACAAAGAAAGGTTATGAGGTCCTAGTAAGAAGATCAAGGCTCTGCAATATGGTCCTTTGAAGTATTAGAGAAGGTGGGTGATAATGCCTACATTTTAAGGGTGGTTCTTGGTTTGATGATTTAGGGTATAGAACCTTCCTAAGTCAATTTTAGCTATCAAATAACACTCTTTGGGGTGAAATTGTTTTTTCTTCTCTCCCAACCCCTCATTGTTGTTCCACACACTAAAATATTTCCAACAATGCAAAACTCACCTTAATCGATGTTCATATGTGGAAGGTATGCCTCCTGCAAGTTGACCTACCTTGTTGACCACCATGGTACTAAGTGGAGGCCACATTAACCCCCATTATTCTCACATGCGGGGCTAGTCACATGTATAATTTTAAGAAGATTCTAGAGGGTCCAAAACCCTAACACTAATTTAGGGTTAAGGCATGGAAAAACCCTAACCCTAGATAGATATCATGCTATGTTAAATATTGGGCCGCTAGGAAGAGAATGGATTCCATTATTTTTCTATCATTATCTTTTGAGCAGAGCATCAAGGAGTGGGATATTGAAGCATAACAAAGGAGGTAGAATATTATGTAGTTTTCGTTTACGCCACAATGTTCATGGAAACTCTATAGTGAGTTCCCCTTTCTTTGTATTTGCATTTCATAACTGAGAAGAAAATAATGAAGCATAAGCCTCACCTTCTAGCTGGATATTCTCTCATATTGGGTTTCCCAGGTCACATCTTGTGTTCATTTGTGTGGATGGTGTGTTCATTTAATTGTTTCTTTCATTTCAGATTTAGTTATTTACATGATTTTGAGCACTATGCTAGTAGTATTAAATTTGAGATCCAAGGTAATAAACCGCATAATAAAAGATTTCAAAATATCATAAGATTTGTTGTGATGAACTATTTCAATGGAATACCAATGGTAGTTTACATATCATGTGAGTGCATTTATTATGTAAGTCACTTATGTATGTAGATTAGGTGCATGTGTTAGCTATGAAATTTATTTTCTTAATAATTGAGAAATTGTTATGTTTCACAAAATGTTGAAACATTTAAAAATTGCTACATCTATGGAAATATAAAAACATCTCAATTTTAACTTTATCCATGTGGGGTCCAATGGGTCTACATATGATTACCAATCATTGTAAACGTCAACAAGGGATTTCCAATGATGTGTCACGTGCCCAAAACAAATTTTATGTGTGGGAGTTATGGTCTTCACAAGTTATAAAATTATTGTTAATGACAACACGATAAAAGTCATAATTACCCTATGACTTATCAATCATAGTAATAAAAGTCCTAATTATCCTATGACTTATCAATCATAGTAATAGGCTAATTTGTATGCCACTAGGATAGCAATTGATTGGTCATAGTTTTGAATCCCTAATGAAGACAATACATTTCTACAATACATAAAATGGACACATGAACAACAAATGAGGCATATAACCTTTTTTAGGATAGCAATTGATTGGTCATAAGTTTGAATCCCTAATGAAGCCAATACATTACTACAATACATCAAATGGACACATGAACAACATATTAGGCATATAACCTTTTTTGGATGTCCTCTTTTAGATTCCTTTTTCATCAATAACTTTTTCTTTGTGCGTTCCATTTATGTTTTCTTTGCATCTAATTTTATTCAGAAGTTCAATGTAAAAAGGGACTCAAGGAATATGTAATGAGGACTCAAAAGAAGATGAAAAAATGATGCAAATTTAGATGCAACAAGATGCAAATAATTAACACAAATAACAAAAAAAAAAGACATTGGATACAAACCCTAGGAGACAAAAATGAGGACATGATAAGCGTATAGTACAACTTAACATCCAAAATCAGATGGTCAAACAAAGAGGGTGAATCAAGTGATTGAGGATATGTTGAGGATGTATGTGATGGATAAACCATCAAAATGAGAAGACTACCTACACTTGGTAGAGTTTGCTTATAACAATGGTACCAAACATCTCTAAAGATGAGCCCATTTGAGGCACTTATGGAAGAAAGTGAAACACACCGGTAAGTTGGGATAACCCAACAGATAGAGTAGTGGTTGGGCCAGATTTACTCAGGGAAATGGAGGAGAAAATGATAAAGATAAAATAAAATTTAAAGGCTTCCCAAGACAGGCAGAAAATCTATGTTGATAAGGGAAGAACTCATGGGGAATTTAAAGTTGGGGACCATGTATTCTTGAAAGTGAAAGCCAATAGAAGTTCTCTTAGGTTGGGAAATTGTTCAAAGTTGGTAGCTCGCTATTGTGGACCATTTGAGATCCTATAGAGGATTGGTCCAGTAGCTTATATGATTGCATTGCCTACATCTATGTCTATTCATAATGTATTCCATGTGTCATTGCTCAAGAAATATATACTTGATGCTAATCACGTTATTGATTGGAATGTGATTAAGGTGGAGCAAGAAGGCGCTTTCCAAGTGCATCCAGTACGCATTCTGGACTGAAAAATCAAACAGCTCCATAATCGATCCATAGCGCTTGTAAAGGTCCAATGGACTTGGTACGGTCCCGAGGATGCTATTTGGGAGCATGAGGATGCAATGTGGGCAGAATACCTACATCTTTTTGAGGATTTTTGATTTTTTTATATATATGTGTACATAATGCACTGAGGACAATGCATAAATAAGGGGAGGGGATTGTAATATCCCTAGGACGAACCCAATTGTAATGTAAATGAAAATGTACTTAAGCTGGTGAGTTGTTTGATATGATTTTGTATGCACATTCCATGGCATAGTGCGCACATGTACTGCATAGTAAAATGATGAAGTGTGCACATTCTAGGATACCGCCCGCAACAACTTAAGTGTGCGCAATTTTGAGGCTAGGGAGCCTTTGTCTATATGCTGTGTTTTATAGGCTGGTGAGCCAGTTATTATAAGCTAGGATGCTTATCTTTTGATTAGGCCGGAGAGCCTAGATGTTAAAGTCGAGTGCACCTATTTTTGTATATGTCTCATAATTAATATAAAATACATCATTGTGTGGGGTGGGGGATAAAAGTTAAGGAAAAGGGGCTAAGCTAGGGAGCTTAAGCCAAAAAAGAATATTATATTAATATTTTTTAAAGTATAAAGTATGGGTAATTATTTTATCCTAAGTTCCAAAGTTGGGGACAAGTGGGCCAAAGTAGCTCCCAACATGACAAGTGTCAAGTTGGGGACATGCATACATATTGTTTGGACTTAGTTCATTTTTGGGGATACTTCCTGTCATTCTGCCCATCATTTAGTCATCTAGTCAATCATCCATGAGCATTCACACACCATTTAGCTATCCTTCGTATCTTCATGACTGTACCCGAACTTGTATCCATAACCATATTTGTTTGTGTAGCTGGTTAGCTTGGGAGCTAGACTGAAGAAGCGGGTTGTTAGGCCCGTGGGATATTGAAGAGGCGGGTTTTCAGGCCCATGAGAATTCTCTCTGGGTGAGAGAATTGTTGGGGATTGATTTCCTGAAGGTGCTAAACTGTAGCTACAGGGCTCTGAAACTTCCTGTCTGGCCTGCTATTGAAGCCCTGAAAGGAAGTGGGTAGTCGAAGGACTATTGAGCAGAGAAGGGGCACACTTCCTGGGGTGGGACATGCATGTGGGGAATGAGAGACTGTAGGTTGTTATTTTGAGTTGAAACCTGTGATGGAGTCTTTCCTGTTGTCTATGAACCATTATCCTGGTTAGGAATCCCTTTACCCGGGTGGAGTTTAGTCCTAGCTTGGGAGTGACCCATTGTTGAGAGTGATGAGTAGTGTGGTCTAAGTCTGGGAGGTTTTTTGAAGGTCTGCACGCAGTTGGTGATATTCTTACCAAGATAAGTGTCAATTGTGTGATAAATTTACATGGTGCATTATTATTTACATGTTTATTTTTATGGGTTCATCCTGTGTGTGTTTATAATTGTCTTTATATTTATGCACATTTCCTGTATATGCTGCATGTATATGTTTATTGTTATTTTAGTATGAATCTGTGCATTTACAGATGTATTTTTCTGTTTACGTTTTATACATATATTTCTACAAAAATTCTATGTATATATGTTTTAATTGCATGCAGTTCGGAAATTTAATGTAGCATCTAGCTCAGTTCGATGTTGGGTATGTTATAATATGTTGGACATAGAGAGAACGAAAATGTTCTTTGGTGTATCTTGGCCCAACCTGGGTGGCCGAGGACGTTACAATATGAGAGAAATTGCTAGATTACATGGCATACCCAAGACAATTGTGTCTGACAAAGACCCAAAATTTACCTCAAAATTCTGGAAGGGATTATTTAATGGATTTGGAACAAATTTGAATTTTAGCACATCTTATCATCCAGAATCATATGGACAAACAAAGAGGGTGAATCAAGTGATTGAAGATATGTTAAGGATGTATGTGATGGATAAACCATCAAAATGGGAAGACTACCTACACTTGGTAGAGTTTGCTTATAACAATGGGTACTAAATATCTCTAAAGATGAGCCCATTTGAGGCACTTTATGGTAGAAAGTGCAACACATTGGTAAGCTGGGATAACCCAAAAAATAGAGCATTGGTAGAACCAGATTTAATCAGGGAAATGGAGGAGCAAATGTTGAAAATAAAACAAAATTTAAAGGTTTCCCAAGACAGGCAGAAAATCTATGATGATAAGGGCACAACTCATAGGGAATTTAAAGTTGGGGATCATGTGTTCTTGAAAGTGAAAGCCAACATAAGTTCCCTGAAGTTGGGAAATTGTTCAAAGTAGGAAGCTCACTATTGTGGACCATTTGAGATCCTATAGAGGATTGGTCCAGTAGCTTATATGATTGCATTGCCTACATCTATGTCTATTCATAATGTATTCCATGTGTCATTGCTCAAGAAATATATACCTGATGCTAATCATGCTATTGATTGGAATGTGATTAAGGTGGAGAAAGAAGGCGCTTTCCAAGTGCATCTAGTATGCATTCTGGACCGAAAAATCAAATAGCTCTATAATCAATCCATAGTGCTTGTAAAGGTCCAATGGACTTGGTACGGTCCTGAGGATGCTATTTGGGAGCATGAGGATGCAATGCGGGCAGAATACCTACATCTTTTTGAGGATTTTTTATTTTTTTTTATATATGTGTACATAATGCACTGAGGACAGTGCATAAATAAGGGGAGGGGATTGTAATATCCCTAGGTCGAACCTAATTGTAATGTAAATGAAAATGTACTTAAGCTAGTGAGCTATTTGATATCATTTTGTATACACATTTCATGGCATAGTGTGCGCATGTACTATGCAACATCTTAAGTGTGCGCGATACTGAGGCCAATGAGCCTTTATGTATATGCTATGTTTTATAGGTTGGTGAGCCAATTTTACGATGATTAGGCCAGAGAGCCTAGATGTTAAAGGCCAGTGCACCTATTTTTGTATTTGTCTCATCATTAATATAAATACATCGTTGCGCGTAGACCAACCACGATAAAAGAGTATGGGGGACTAGACTCCACTAGTCAGGAAAACGGTGGGGGGGATAAAAGTTAAGGAAAAGGGGCTAAGCTAGGGAGCTTAAACCAAAAAGGAATATTATATTAATATTTCTTAAAGTATAAAGTATGGGTAATTATTTTATTCTAAGTTCCAAAGTTGGGGACAAGTGGGCCAAAGTAGCCCCCAACATGACAAGTGTCAAGTTGGGGACATGCATACATATTTTTTTGGACTTAGTTCATTTTTCAACATTCTTACCATATTCCATCCATCATTCAATCATCCATTCCATGATCATTCACTCACTCAGTTAGTTATCCTTCGTACCTTACTATCATTGTACCTGAACCTGTATCCACAACCATAATCATTTGTGTAGTTGGTTAGCTTGGGAGATGGAGTGAAGAAGCGGGTTGTCAGGCCCATGGGATATTGAAGAGGCGGGTTGTCAGGCCTGTGAGAAATTCTCTGGGTGAGAGAATTGCTAGGGATTGATTTCCTAAAGGTGCTAAATTGCAACTACAGTGCTCTGAGATTTCCTATCCAACCTGTTGCTGAAGCCCGAAAAGGAAGTGGGGCAGTCGAAGGACTGTTGAGAAGAGAAGGGGCACACTTCCTGGGGTGGGACAGACATGTGGGGAATGAGGGGTTGTAGGCTATTAGTTTGAGTAGGCACTTGTGATGGAGTCTTTCCTGTTGTCCATGATCCATTAGCCTGGTTAGGAACCCCTTTACCCGGGTGGAGATTAGTCCCATCTCGGGGGTGACCCATTGTTGAGAGTGATAATCAGTGTGGTCTAAGGCTGGGAGGTTCGTGGAAGGTCTGCACGCAGTTGGTGATATTCTTACCAAGATAAGTGTCAACTGTGTGATAAATTTACATGTTGCATTGTTATTTATGTGTTTATTTTTATGGGTATTTCCTGTACATGTTGCATGTATATGTTTACTGGTATTTCAGTATGAATCTGTGTATTTATAGTATGTATTTGTGTGTTTACGTTATATATATATTGTTCAACAAGAGTTCTGTGTGTATATATTTTAATTGCATGCAGTTCGAAAAATTTATGTGGCATAGCTCAGTTGGATGCTGGGTATGTTATAGTATGTTCCGAAGAGAGAAAGAAAGCGTTCTCTCATGTATCATGGTCCAGTCTGGGTGACTGAGAATGTTACAATATGGTATCAGAGCTTATCATACCCGAATAAACTCTGATAAGGACATTAACCTCATAGAAAAAAGATACCCGCTTGTAACTTCTAATTTTACATCACAAAACTCAATAGAAATCGGAAAATATATAGAAAGGATAAAAACATTAAAAAAAAATTGTATTGTAGTAGTATCTAGATGTAGTAATGCCTTAAATTAAATAATTTCTAATCATTATTTATCTGATAATGATATGAGAGCAATACTATTTGATATTGTATATTTTCAGTGAGTGTAAAAAGCCCTTCTCCAACCAGTGAATTTGTATTATCTTAGTAGTACCCTATGAGCCGGGGAAAAAGATATTAACCAATTAAAACTTATGTAGTTTTGCAGTTCTAAAACCTTAGAAGGTATCATGATTTGGGTGGATGGGGTGAGATATGCAATAATTTAAAATTAAAAACTATAAAATCCACAATGATACATTAAAAGATGTGGACACTCCTTTAATTTTGACTACAACTAATGTCGAGTGTAATCACAATACAAATCAAGCCCCCGGGCTCAAGTAAAAGTTGATGTAAATTAATTACCCTGAATATTTCATTAACATTTGATTAATTAATTAATAAAATATTAAAATAAACAAAAAATAACAATAAAATTTTATCTTAATATATATAATTTTTTTATTGAAAATATATTAAAGATAGGTAATGATATTGAATAGGACATCACAATGAATATAAGCTAATGTTTCAATTTTGTAGCCATTGCCTACGATGTAATGATTGGATCTAATATGATATAAATCTCATTGCAATTAATTTTCATCATAATAACACAAAATGTTTTCATTGTGGAGACATAAAATGATGTTTGATGTTTTCATTGTGGGGGGAGAAAAGGATATTGCGTTAGGTTTTTTTTATAAAAATTTTTAAATATTTTTTATAAGTCATTATTGAATGCTTTCAAAAATTCATGTGATTTTTTTTTTTAATATAACATTACAACTAACTTATCTCACATTTTTTAACTTATGCATTTATCATCATTGATTTCACATTTTTCTAACTTATGCTTTTACCATCATTGTCATTGATGTTTGAGAAGTTTTCTAACTTATACTTTTACCATCATTGATTTGTTTGATAAGAAAATTCCAAAGCAGTTTTATTCCAAACCATAAATGATCCTTACGAGTATTCAGAGCCTAAATGCCTTAAATTATTATTATTTTTTTAAAAGTGCATATTAAGTTACATTGCATAATAATAGAATTATACATTGACATATCATCCTTATAATAAAAGGCATAATATTGAATTATACATTAACATATCACCCCTATAATAAAAGTAGAAACTAAGAGTGTAAACACGATGTATTATATATTTTTATTTTCTTTTAATTATATTTAAAAGTGATAATTATATATGATATGTAAATAGTTATGGATAATCTACTCCAATAGTGAGTCAAAACAAAATCTTGTAATATTTTAAAATAGTTTATTATGCAAGTTTATTTTTTTTTATCTCAGATTTATTAGGACTATTTTATTGCTTAAATTTATGAAAATAATTAAAATAGGAAAAATGAAAGAACAAGCAAATAAACATATCATTCACACAAATGAACACAAGATGTATTTTAGTAATATGGGAGAAATCCTAAATAGAAGTTGAGACCTATACTCTACTTTGTTTTCTTCACATATGAAAATGCAAATACAAAGAAAGGGGAACTCATTATGGAGTTGCATTTAACATTGTGGCTTATATGACTACTACAAAATCTTCTTCCTCCTTTATTATGGCCTCAAATCCCACTTATAGATACCTTGCTTAACTATGGAACAAGTACATGCTAAAAGAATGGAACCCCCTCTTTTCCTAGCAACCCAATATTTATCATAGCTTGATAGTTGTCTAGGGTTAGGGTTTATGCATACCTTAACCCTTAATTAGTTTAGGGTTTTGGACCTTCTAGAATCTTATTGAAAGTCCGCATTTGACTAGCCCCACACCTAAGTAATGGGGACTAACGTGGGTACCATGGTGGTCAATAAGGTAGGTCAACTTCTGCACACAAATTCCGGTTGAGGTGATTTTTGTACCATTCAAAAGCTCTAGATGCATAGAAAAAAGTTGAGGGGTTGAGAGTTATTTTTATAAATTTTTGACTCCTAAAAGTGCATTTTTATGTCTTAGAAGACTTTAGAAGGTTTTGAACCCCAAATTTCTAAACTAGACTTGCCACTAAAATGGGATCTACAAGCCAACTCCTCCAATTCTTCCACCTAGAAAGTGCCAAAATAAAAGACAAATTATATAATGATCCATTTTAAATCACACAGTTACAAAATAAATATTTCATAAAAAAATTGTTAAGTAATATTTCACAAGGATGTTATGTTAACCTTATTGGTTATTCAATGTTGATGTTGTGTGTTTCATCTCATTTGGAATACCATTTACCTATCTTTTTGGTCATTTGTGGAAAACATTAAAAGGATCTAATCTTATCTTATATTAATTATAATGCTCGCATCTTTCAATTGATCATATAGAAAAAAAATATTTTTCTTTATTTAAAGTCTAAAATAAAACCAAAAGAGACCTTCCAAAATTTGGATTGTTTGATAATATCCTTTTTCTTAATTCTTTCTCTGATTTAGAAGTTTTAGATTGTTATTTGTAAGTAAGCTATGGATTCTTTCATAATGTACTTATCTTAATCCATTCTCTATATTTCTAAATTCTAAATTGTTATTTATAAAAGCCAGATTTGGATTCTATGATAATATTCTTCTCTTATTTTTTTCTCTAGCTAGATATATAGAATATTTCTTTCTCTGGCTATATAGATAGAATAGTCCTTTCAATGCCTATGCTTTTGTTATTATAAAAGTCAAATTTGAATTAAGGATAATATTCTTCTCTTATTTCTTTCTCTAAATAGAATACTGAAATAATGATAATAATATTGTTTTATAAAAGTTATAATCAAATAAAGGAAGGCATGCGATTCCTTTGTATAATGGACAAATTAGGAAAAATAATTCAATGTTCTATCAGTCATTGTGTGTCTCCTTATAAGGAAGGCATGTGATTCCATTGTATAATGGACAAATTTGGAAAAAGAATTCAATGTTCTATCAGTCTATGATTCATAACATATTGGAATGGATGAGTGGATATGAGTGGATATGGAGATCAAGAGGATGGTGAATCACCATTCTATACCATTTAGACAAAAACAACTTTTACTAACTTATTTTACAGATGTTTTTCAGCATCATCAAACTCATTGATCTTACTCCATCCAGAGATTTTAATTATGTACACAGAAGCTTAGGGTTTCTAACTATGCACCTTACACAAGCTTTAGAATAAGACATTTACATCCTTCAACTTCAGGTGTCAAGCAGCTAAGTGTATGCTAGAAGGACAATTCTGCTGTGACTCACTTCTTTCAACAATCTGAAGAGCTTTCTAACAACTCATTTCCAACCTAGCATGTTTCCCAACCAGTCTCCATTCTCTTGCCTCCTTCAGACGTTTCCCTTGCTGTCTCAGTCCACTCATCTGTGCATCCCTACGAAGGCGGTTGCGCAAGTCTATCTTGGACAGAAATAACGGACTACAGAAACTGCAGCTGGTTACTAATGTTTCAAACGGCCTCTGTTGCAGAATTATACGACATCACCGGGGCAGCCGAACTCTGCTGCATCTCAGAATCAGTGCTCCCGGCTTCACCCTCTTCTGAATCCCATAGAAAGTGGGCATAAGAGCCAAGAACGAAGCTGCAAAACAAGCACCCGCAACTGGTTACCCAAATCATCCGATGCCAGATTATCAAACCTAATCATTCCGCTAATACAATCAGAATCCAGATTTGCCATAATAGAGAGCGAGCGAGGAAGATAACTTGCTCACCAGTCATCCGGATTCGCCTGCACAGCTTGATCAAAGTAAGCTTCTGCATGATGAGCATCTCTGCGAAGTTCCCACATCAGCTTCGCATACAGAGCGAGTACCTCCCCATCTCCAGGGCTTGCAAGTATGGCCCTTTCATAGTACTCCTCTGCCTTGGCAAGGTTGCCTTGAACCTAATTATTATTAACAACCAAATGTACCCAGTATAAGTTTATAGCATTCACCAAAGAAGAATAAAAATCTGTTTGCTGGGATTAATCCATACCTCATGCAGGAACTTTGCATAGTTTCTTAGCAGAAGTGAGTTGCCCGGATTTGCCTCCAGCATTTTCTGAAAGTAAACTTCTGTACAATCAGAAACTGAATCAGCCCTGGAGACTTCCTGATTCCCACCGCCAGTGCCAAATCCTCTAGCTATATGCATCGCCCCGTCCTCAGTCTCAGAAACCGATTGTGAATTTTTCACCACGGGACTCGAAGCAGAACCCTCTTTTCCTCCTCCTCCTGCAGGCCTGAGAACGTCATTCTTTCTTCCTGAGATAGATGGTTTTTCACTTCCCATCCGATCAACAACAATGGCAACCTTATGGGCCGGTTTGAAACTCTTTGAGGAGCTCTTATGTAGCCCGGCTTCCAAGTCCCAGGTGCCTGATCCAAAAGCACAAGAGCTGGACAACAGCCTTCCAGATTTGCAACGGCCGAGGCTGGATTCTGGCTCCAGCTCCTTCAGAGCCTCGGACTGTCCTAACATAGGATGAATGAAGCCCAGAATGGGACTAGAAGAGCTTCGGAGCAGCATTTTTGCAGCAGAATAAAAACTAAAAGCTAGATGAAAAAAATGCTAAAAGCTTATGAAATTCAGCTCAACATCAAGGAACATATCACTCTCAGAGAGAATATTGCTAGGATCTGCTTAAGCTCTAGAGCTTCGCGTGGCATCTTATACCTAATTGGTGAGAGATGGAGATTCCATTTGCAACTTGGCGTGAATTTTGGGCAGAAAAAAGCATGAACATTCAGACTTACGTCACACAATTTGTCCAATTTGTCTACGGTTTAATATGGATCGTAAACATCTCTGTCGAACTGTAGAAGTTCTGCGATTGATGGGATCGTAAATAATTATCCAATGCAAGTGCCCTAGAAATTGTAAATGCGCATGGCCAGCTTTATGCAATAGAAAAATCTTTAGTCATTCTCAGTAGTGCCCTAAGGTTAATGAGTCCTAATCGATTTGTGTGAGTTGTCTTCATATTGGTCTCTTCTATGCATGCCAGCCATAGATATTTAGTCGTTTTCTAAGGTCCTCAAAGGATTTAGTCACAATCGATTTCTTGAGGTTTTTTTCATATTTCTCTCCATCATGATCAAGCTTTTCTTTATAATCTTGTTTTGCAATCATTGGAATTCCTTGAAATTCCTTGAGTTAAACCTTGGACATGCCTTTATTCATTGTTCAATAGTAAAAGTTAAACTCTAGATGCTCTCGCTCATTCATTGTTTAATTGGTGAAGTTAAATTTTTTAATGAAATAGTGTTAAATTATTAATGTGTGATTATATAAGAAGGGAGAAGGTTGTGGTTTGTTATTACATTCGTCACTGGGATGTAGAGTTTATCTCTACTTGATTAGTTTATCTTTACTTGATTAGTTTGTTTTGAAGAATATGAGGTAATTTGATTTACTTGGGTGTGACAAATTCTCTCCAACTAATTTATGTCTTAAGTTAGTGTGGTTGAGATATTCTCCTAACTAATTGCTAAAATAGTGTATTTATTTTTAGGCAAACCTTCATGTATTTCTATGTGTACTGTTATATTGTTGAATACATTAACTAGATATATTTTTGGTGTATGAAAACATGTCTATTCTTTGGTTTATCAATGTGGTAGTAGAGTTCACTTGGTGATGGAGAAACAAGGTAAAGTTCATGTCTTGTGTTTAGTGAAAACAATGACCATATGGAAATTTGAATCACACCTTGTATAATTTGTAACAATTCTAGAATGTTATGTGTAGATCCTATGTATTCGTCCTTGAAGATTCCGAACATGTTTTGCCTAGAGTTTGTACGTAGGAGAAATATTATATGGTGTCTAGGAAATATAATAAAAGCCTATACTTAGTGCCTGTTATGATCCTTAACCCAAGAAATTGAATCACAAAAGAGATATCTAGAATGGTCCACACTTCATTAATATCAAAACCCCTTAAGGTAGGGAAACACCTTACAACGACCCTTTGATGGAAGGAATCCACTCATATTCACTTACCTCTTAAGGTTGGGAGATCTGTCAATAAGCTCAGCTCCAAATACAATAAACTTCACACCTCTCATAAGGATGACTCCATCCTTATTTATAGATAACAAGGGAACCCTAATCATGAGAACCTCCTAACTACCTAGTGGACCTTCTTTCATGAGGCCAAATTATATTTAGTCAATACTAACTAACATAGTGGGTCTTAATTATTAATAACAAACAAAGTGGACCTAGTCCACCTTACATTGACTGACCTCCACTATTATTACTCTAATGGTCTCTTTGGCCCACCATTACATCCCTAGGGAGGATCCCAACATTCCACCCCCCTTAGAAAAGTGTTTCCCTCGACGCTTATTGTCAGGAGGTACAACCATAAACCAAGGTACCATGGAAGAGTGTTGACTGCAATGCTAAAGTAAGATAGGGAACCAAGGTCCCATATGCAAGTGCTAACCACCATGTTGAAGTAGTCCAACAAGCTCCACCATAAACCTAGGTCACATGTACGAGTGTTGACCACAATGTGCTAAAGTAATCAATGCCCCATGTGCAAGTATTAACTACATTATTGAAGTAATCCAAGGAGCTCATCCATAAACCTGGGCCCCATGTTTGAGATCTCATGATAAATCCCCACTGAATATACTTGACCTTAATCCCTAATATGGTCACGTGGATCCAAATATCTAGATCCAATGATATCAAATAAATTATCCACACAAGTGCAAAAGGCCAAATGTGGATCGGGAAGGCACACTACTACTCGAGAATAGGAAAGTTGAAAATTGGAAGTCATAGATAGTTGTTGACTTCCTGCAATAATTTTCTCTATATAAGGTGGAGTAGAGTCATCAAATAGAAGTTGAAAGTAGTTGTTTTCCAATAAATTACAATTTTCCATATACATTCCTCACAATCCTTCTCTAAATCATACCAACCATAATATATGTTACTTGTATATTCATATTCAATATCACTCCAAATTTCCATCTTTTGGATTGTGTCATAGGCTTCTTACATTTTTGTATTTAATGCTCCATTTGGAGTCACACTATACGAATTCCTTTACGGGGTTGAAATTTCTCTAGTTTGTGTAACCATTGTTTGATAGTTCTTTATAATTCATAGACTCTTCAAGAAAAATTATAGGAGGGGTGTCTTCCATATAATTTTCATTTTCCATATAATCTACATATATCATTGGATATTCCTCAATGAAGGGGGCTAATATATCCTTGTAAAATTCCATAAGCCACTATATGTATGAGAGCTAGGGTATTAAGGGAAGAAATTTGTAAGGGTTGTAGTGCACTCAATAATGACTGGAAATATATCACATAATATACCAAATCAAAGCCCCAAAATTTCCCCTTCCAATGACATTTCTCTAGTGTCAATTTGAGCACACTATCAAAATATATATGCTCTACAACCCACACGAATGTAACAGAAACCCCTAAAATAACTTCTTTTAAATCAATGATATCTTCACTTCTCGAACTCCGATTTGGATGTTTTTTTCCATTTGAAACTGGGTGTTTTTCCGAGAGGATCTAAGATATATAGTTGGATTCTCTAATTTTTTCTCATAAAGATACAAAAATTTATCTAAATTTCATGGCCTTTTTTTCCCTTTGAAAACATGCAAAACAAACAAATAAATAAACACATGTTTTAGCCCAAGAAAGAGCTTTAATACCACTTGTTATGATCCTTAACCCAAGAAAATTAATCATAAAAGAGATATCTAGAATTCTCTACACTTTATTAATATAAAATACCATTAACGTAGGGAAACACCTTACAATGACCCTTCACTTGTCTCTTAAGGTTGAATGACCTCTCAATACTTTCTAAGCTCCAAATACAATAAAATCCACACCTCTCATGAGGAGGACTCCATTCTTATTTATAGATAATAAGGGAACCCTAATCATGATAACCTCTTGACTACTTAGTGGACCTTCTTTAATGAGACCACATTACATTTATTCGGCACTAACTAGCATAATGATTCTTATTTAATAATAACAAACATAGTAGACCTAGTATGCCTTACATTGAATGATCTCCATTATTATTACTCCAATGGACCCTTTGCCCCTGCATTACACCCCTAGGGAGGATCCCAACAATGCCTCCATGAGATGGAGTATGCAAATTCCGTGTACAAGCATCTGTGCTTGTAACATGTAAAGGGCATATCGACTTTGACAGTTTGATGATGTCTACATGATATAGGTATGAGATGCAAGTACCGGGTTGGACCAAATATATACTTTTCTTATAAGAATGCCTTCAATTCATGGTGGAGCATTTGATGCATCAAACTAGTGAAAGATGCTTATGAAGATCTCACCTGACAAAGATTAAGACAAGTACTTGTTAACAACGAGTGTTGGAATTATTAAATCCTTCTTGTCTTATATAATAATGTGTGATCAAACTAGAAAGAAGAAGGTTATGGTCTATTATTCATTGGTCAATTGTGATGTATAGAGTTTGAATTTACATTATTAATTTGATTCTAGGATTAGGAGAGGTTTAGATCTAGTTGGATGTGAAAGTTTCTCTCCAACTAGTTTAATGTACCGGAAACATTTGGTAATTTACTGAATATATGAGATAAAATAAAATATTTGATTGATAGAATGAATAAGAATGGCTGATATTTACAACAAATAGGCCCCGATTATAAATATCGTCTATGGGATGTGTCTTTGTCTCTTTATGAAAAGGTGTGTCTTTCTACTTATTTATTTATTACTTATTTATAATTGTTTACTATTATATTTTATTATCCCTATCTTATTTTTATATGCATAACATTACCTTCCTCTTCAAAATTTCTTTGTCCTCAAAGCAAGGATATTACTTTCAAAAGCTCCTCCAAGCCATTCGTATGAATCATTGTGCATGTTCGGTAATTTACTATATACATCTGATAAAATAAAATATTTGATTGATAGAATGAATAAGGATGAACAATGTTTACAATGAATGGGCCCCAGTTATAAATATAGTCTATGGGTTGCCTCTTTACGAAGAGGTGTGTCTTTTTACTTATTTACTTATTAATTATTTATAAATGTCGACTATTATATTTTATTATCCTTATCTTATTTGTATATACATAACATTCAAATCTTAAGTTAGCATGTGGTTGAGATAATCTCTCTACTAATTGTTACATTGCTAAGATAGTGTATCTATTTTTAGGAAAACATTCATATATTTATACGTGTATTATTACATTATTGAATACATCAACACAAATAGTTTTGGTGTGTGAAAACATGTCTACTCTCCTATTTTTCAACAAATATCATGTGATTTTTTATAAAAATTCAAGACTATGACATGTACTTTCATACTATATTTATTGTAATCATTGTTCAACTATCCAAATGAAACTTTATGAATGCAACAATCATTATTATAGCATGCAATTTTTTATGAGCATTCAAGACTTTGATATATACTTTCATACTATATTTATTGTAATAGTCTTACATACAAGAAAAGATTCCCTATATCTATAACATGCTCACACTAAGGCAAGTGATTGTACCAGTGATCATATCCATGGCCACTATGTGAAGATCTTGAGATGACACTAGCCATTTTTTCTTGTTAACATTCCAAAAAAAATACTTTAGAATTGAGCAACACTGTGAGACTCCAACAATGACACTAAATTCATAATTCAACCCTACAATAGGTGGCTTGTAGTTCATATGTAGCACTTATTTGTAATTATGCCACCCTTGTATTTGTTTGTTTATTTTCCTTTTTTGTTGCATTAATATATTTAAGTTTATATTTTAGTTGTTTTCTCCAATCAAAACTACATTTAGTGTTTCTTATCATTGTTTCTTAGTTGGATGCTCTATTTTCCTCACCCTTTACTTCTTTTCTACATCATATATAGCTTGAATAACATTTTAATATAATTTGTTGAAATAACTTCTTTGTACGAATCTAGCTTAAGTATATCACTTGATTCAACCCTAGAGGACAAGACTCTTCTATTTTATAGTTTCTAAGAAGTTTTGTCTTTAGAGTTGTTTATTCTCAAAGTATAAAACACTAATAATTTTAATCCTCGCTCAAAAAAGTCAAAGTGACCTAAGGCATAGAAGAGCAAGGCTCCTTGAAGTCTTTACCTTATAAAGTGCATTGAATTCATCAATTT
>JZKD02S2362766.1:15739-27398 GCA_000966675.3 Picea glauca | reverse complement strand
TTGTTTCGAGGCATCCGTGCAGACCATGAAGTCCTTTTTCATATCTGGCACTCGTAGAATTGGCGCACTAGTTAGTAACCTCTTAAGCTCAATGAATGCGCTATCACATTCTTCTCTCCACTCATACCTCACCCCCTTGCATTGCAAAGTGGTGATGGGCTTCACTATTTTTGAGAATCCTTCCACAAATCTCCGGTAATAATCCGCTAGCCCCATAAAGCTTCTCACCTCATGGGCATTTTTCGACACTGGCCATTCCAGAATGGCCCTTACCTTTTCTGGGTCCACCAAGATTCCTTCGCCTGAAATGATATGACCTAAATAGTGGATCTCTTTCTGGAAGAAGGAACACTTCGACAACTTCCCATACAATTTGTTCTCCCTTAAGAAAGAAAACACTATTCGCAAGTGTTCCTCATGTTCTTTTTTATTCCTGGAATAGATGAGAATGTCATCTAGAAAAACTTGTACAAATTGATCTAAGTACTTTTGGAATATGCCGTTCATGAGGCTCATGAACATTGCTGGCACATTAGTCAATCTGAAAGGTACCACAACAAACTCGTAATGTCCAAAACGCGTTCGAAAGGCAGTTTTTGGGATATCACCTTCCTTAATCCTTAACTGATGATACCCAGATCGCAAATCGATCTTTGAGAATACCGCTGCTCCTTTCAACTGATTGAAGAGATCATCTATTCGCGTCATTGGGTACCTATTTTTCACTGTAGCATGGTTCAAGTCCCTATAGTCTATACACAGTCATAAGGATCCATCCTTCTTCTTTACAAAAATTATCGGTGCGCCCCAAGGTGAGACACTGGGCCTTACTAGCCCTAAGTCTAGTAACTCCTTCAACTGCATTTGCAATTCACAAAGTTCTGGCAGCGTCATCCAATACAGAGTCTTGGATATTGGTTCTGCAGCAAGTTTTAGCTCAATAGTAAAATCAAGCTCCCTCTCAGGAGGTAACCCTGGTAACTTGTTTGGAAAAACATCCTGAAATTATGACAAAATTGGGTACTGATCCAATGAGGGTCCCTTCCTTTCTTTCACTGCCTCCACTACATAAATTCGACACCCTTGTCTCAAGCATCGCTTGACCCTCATAGTTGATATAAAGCGTAATGACACTTTTCTCTGTACACCTTGGATCTCTATCAGTCTTCCTTCATCATCAATACAAAGCACCTTCCTTGCAAAACAATCTACCAAAGCTCGATGAGCTGCTAACCAATCCATTCCAATGATTAGGTCATACGCCCCAAGAGCAGTGACGTATACCTTCAACCTAGTAGTGCACACTCCTAGGTATATTATACAATTATCGACACTAGGTCCTACGACGTGTTTTTCCCCCGAAGCCATCTTGACTTGCTTAAAGTCATCGTGCTCATAGGCTGCCAACCCACTCTTTTTTAATGCAGATGGTGAAATGAAACTATCTGTCGCACCAGAATCAAACAAAATCTTAACATTAATATGATTTAGTGTACCTGATGACTCCACTACGGTGGATTGATGTTCGGCATGGCGGTTATTAATCGCTGCATAAATCTGGTGGTTGCTACTTGACCTCCCCATTGGTGCCTTTCCTTCTCTATGCACAAGCCCTGATTGTAACTCTGGACAGTCCCGTTCGTAATGCGGTCCTTCGCATATCCAACAGGCAATACGAGATTGAACCGGTGCACTATTATGTGACTGATTCCGAAATGAGTTCCTTCCCTTGGAATCCCTGGCCCTGCTAGCTGTGCTCCGAGATGGTCGTGGACCTGTCTGCACCGTTGGCAATGAACGAGATGCTGCACTAGCTGCCATTGAAATCCCTGTAGCTACTGTCCTTGGCATGACTCTGTTACCATAAGGTGGTGGCCTTGAGCCTCCTCCCTTAGGAAATGTCCTCGGGGTCTTTCCTACGAATCCAGGGCGATGCAGAAATGCTGATCTTGTACCCCCTATTAAGTTCATGTGTTCTTCCACATAACGCGCACTTTCTACCACCTCCGCTACTGAAGACGGTTTCCACATCTGCACCATAGCTCTTATCTTCGGGTTCAATCCATAAATGAAGCGCTCTGCCTGTTGTTGGTCATTGTCCATATACGAAACATACTTGACCAGTTCCATAAACTTGATCTCGTATTCTTCTACAGTTTTGTTTCCTTGTACTAAGGCATGAAATGCCCCTACTTGTTTTTCCTCATAGTATGCTGGTAGATATTTCCTTCGGAACCTCTCCTTGAAAAGTTCCCAAGATATTGTGTCTGGGGTAAGGTGCAGTTGTCTTTCCAAGTTGCCCCACCAGTTCAAGGCACTGTCTCTTAACTGGAAAATTGTGATCTTGGCCTTTGAATTGGACGCATAGTCCCTTAAGGAAAAACACCTTGTCATGCCTTCCAACCATGCTTCTGCTTGTTCACTGGCGCGACCTCCGGAAAACTCTAGAAGTTCGATCTTCTGCAATTCTCGCGTGATGTCTTCAGGTGGAAATTCTCCCCTTGAATTCCTTGATGCCTCTGGATTACCCGTTCCAGACGGTGGGAGTTCCACTTCATTCCCTACTGGTTGGTGCCCCTTTAAAGTCTCGTTAATAGCTTCCAATGAGCACAGTATGAGGGCTAGTTCGGGCGATGGTGGTTGTGGTGGTGGTGGTGGTGGTGGTGTCGGTGGTGTCGATGGTGTTGGTGGTGTTGATGGTGTGGGTGGCGTTGGTGAGGCCCGTGACGACGCTCCCCTGCCTCGACCCCTTCAAGTCCTGACCATCTTGTATGACTTAACCTGCATTACCCCAAAGTTATCAGGGTGAGTTCCAGGACCTTTCAAATTGGTGCTACTTAAACTTAGAAACAGGGTTAGGCGTAAGTTTTCTTTACTCGTCTGTAAACAGACATTACTCCATCAGGGGAATTGGCTAGGTTTGGGTTAGGATTAAGCATCTAAGCTTGGTTAACGTCGAACTTTAAGGTAAATTAACCTTACACTTAAATAAAATAATTAATTTAAAATTATTATTACACTAATTTAACCCAAATTATCCTTACTTTAATTTAAACTAATTTGACCTTATATATATAAGTTATTTATACTAAATTATTTATTTTATTTTAAATTATTTTTTTTTTAACAATTTAAAAAATATATATAAAAATGACTAAACGTGCACCCAAGGATTCGGGCACGCATGGGTTCCATGTGCTCGTCTGGCTTCCTCAATCTCCCTCGTATCTAACCTCCGAATTTTACACTTGTCAGCTCTTTGAATCCCTACGCATCCTTCTCACTCACTGAGACCCTCCTCGCATCATTCTTTCTCTTCCACAGATCTGTCGTTGCTCTGTTCATAGGCTTCCTGGGTTTCCCCTGCCATGGCTCACATCCTCACTGCTATTCTGAGCACTTCGCTTGCGTTGGTTATCGCTGTATATGCTCCAATTCGTTTTGCAGAAACAAAGTATATTGATGTGGCCACTGACAAGATCTAGGACCTGGAGTCCAGTCTTCTTGAAATGTTGGGAACCAATCCCCTGTCTGTACACTTTGCGGAGCTCGCCCTCAGCTATGGTAAGAGGTATGATTCAATTCGCATGTTGTGCACAGTTCCAGTACCTTCATGAAAAACGCGGGGTTATTCAAATTAAGAAATTGCATAAACCTTCCTTATGCTGTGGTAATGAATGGTGATTTTCACTTTTGAAACAAAATGGTTTGCTTGTAATTCCATCCCTGTACGGATTTTGGTACTTTTCTTTCAATTTATTTCATTTATATTTATAAATTTATTCGTCTGTGCATATGCATGTAGTCAGATGCATATACATTGTCTTCTGTATTGCTCACAACCCTTTGCTCCTAACTCTGAATTTCCCCACATAAATTTTGGGTTTCGGGGTTTCCTTATGCCTGATACCATGAGTTTCCTGTCCTTACGGACTCCCGATCTTCGATATGTCGATGCGCTACTTGTGCGTTATCTCTTCGGGCTAAGTTTTTTTTTTTCTGGTCCATATGACCATTATACCACAAGGCCACAACCTTGTCCCTTATCGGGGTTTCAGATATCACAATATCGAATTGCATGAACCCCGTGTCTACGGAATTCTCGATATCCTGATACCCGATGCACCTCTTCCTTGTGCATTCGCCCCTTTTCATCTAGGTTGAGGTCCATGCGACCTGTTCTTATGTGACCATTGCCTTATGGCTCCCCATCGAGGTTTCAGTCCTCCTCGAGAAAGAATTTCTTCACTTCAAATTTCGCGATGCCTTTTAGCGTTTACCTTTGGCCAACAAATGGTTAAAATTTTACAAAAATATAAAGTTTCCAGCGCCCCCTTAAAATTTTATTTAAAGTGCGTTATAACTTTTACTTTTGTGAGTTAACTGTTAATGAAATCGGGATTCGGGGTTTCGTAACAAAGAATCGATGTACATTCAATCACGAAACCCCGATCTCTGATTTCACGATGTGTTTAAGTCTTGATTAAAAAGTCAATTAATTAATCCCCTTTTTTTTAACGAAGGTTTAAGTGTTAAGTTAATTACATCGGGCTTTCGGGGTTTGCGAGTTCTCCGGACGTGATTTTCTCATCACCGAGAATCTATCTTCGATGCATGTGTGAGCTCTCTCCTCCACGTCACCACTTCCTCGTCACTCTATCAGCTATCGCGAAATCACGACTTCTAATGCAACAATTCCTTGTATGCAGAAACCCTGGAATGCCGAACCCCGACTCTTTTAGATCCTCGGACACGCGTCCCTCAAATCGGACGGCTCCGACCGTGTCGGGAAATCGCGGATCGCGATTCCATTGTGCAGGAGTTTAACGACTCCGGAAACCCCGATATTCCAAACTCTGACTCTCCAGGATCTCTCGCCACGCGTCCTCGCTGATGGACGATGTTGATCTTGTCGAGAAATCGTGGAGCACGATTTCCTATTGCATAAATTCTTTACCTGCGAAAAATCCGATGCCCCCAAATGCCAACTCTTTAGGATCTCATGCCACGCGTCCTCGCCGATGGACGGTCCTGATCGCCCCTTGCTGTTTCGGGGTTTTCGATACCAATGTGCCTATGTCTTTGGAATTCTCGATTTTTTGATACTCTGGTTGGTTGACAACTCGCTCCTCTCGTTGGTGCTATCCTCTCTCTCTGATGTATGATCAGTTGGCCCCACTCATCGGGGTTTCGGACTTCACGATTTCGAAATGAAAAGATTTCATGCCCACGAAATCCCCGATACGCCGATTCTCGATTTTCCAATGGGGTCAAACGCCGATGGTTCTCGATGATTGCCACACGTCCCTTCAACGGACAATCCCGATTATGTCGGTATTTCGAGACTTTCAATGTCCTGTTTCCTTCGACCTCAGGAATGCCGATTTCTCAATTTTTCGATTCTTCCTGGATCCTTGACACCTGTCTTCCACTATCTCTCGTCGTGGCCCACACGACTCCTCCGTCGAGATATTGCGAATCGTGACCTCGAGCTGCAAGAGTTTCTTGCCTCCGAAAACTCTGATATGCCAAACCTCTACTCCTCAGGATCCTCTGACATGCATCCTCGAAATGAACGGCTCAGATCTCATCAGGGTTCCTTGCTTTTATCGGGAATTTTTTCGTCAAGAAATCGGCATTTGCGCTGTCGTGATCCACTGTCCTCACGGATCCTCGATTCTCGATGGTACCTTTTTCCACTCCTTAGCTCCCTCTGGCTAAGTCCTTTCTCATGCAACCTGCTAGTCCACAAGACCACGGTCCTTTCCCTTATCGGATTTTCAGAGTTCGCGGAATTGGAGTGTGTAGAACTTACGTTCTTAGGATCTTCGATCCTCCAATCCCCGATGGCACTTGGCGTTGACCCCTGCGAGAGTTGACCTTTTGACACATGTCCTCTCTCGGTGTATCGGAGTTCACGAGTTCATGAATCCAAAACCTATGAGTTCCGGGACTTGTCTTTTCCCGAACCCCGATCTCCAACTCTGCGGGATCTCTTGACATGTGTCCCCGTTGTTTGGACAGCTCTAATCCTATCGGGAAATTGCGGATCGCGATTCCTTGATGCAACAGTTCTACACTCCTGAAATCCCCGATGGGAAAAATCCCGATGCCTCCCCAGAATGCTGACGCGTGTCCTGCCGAGATCAACGGCTAGGACCCGTTCTCGAGATTTTGAGAACCACAAGGTCTCGATTCTCTGGCTTAACAAAACCCCAATGACTCTGATATCCCGATGACTCTTCCGGGACTCCTCCTCCACACACTAGGACTTAAACCCTGCGCAACTTCTCGAGATCTAACGACTGATGGGATTTCACCCGAGATCTAACGGCTCAGATCCGTTCTCCCGCATAATAGACAACTCTCCTTTGGGATAATCGATTAGTTGCATAAAACATTACGTAGTGTTAAAATTTCTTTCTTGGCAAGGTTAAAATTTGTATGGGTCTATAGTTCCTGAGATTCTTCATTATTTAAAATTTCACTGAGGCTAGTACAAGCAACTAGTTTACACTGTTCCCACGCAATACAAGTCTTCTAAATTTCCTTTTTCCAACTGCGCATTGGCAGTTCCTCATTTAGGTAAGTTCGATATGAAGTAGGCCTTTTGAAGGTCCTGCAAATGTCCTTTTGCATTTTATTTAGTATAATTCGTGTAGTTATTGGATCTTGCCAACTTCAAGCCTTCGATAGAATCTTCCCTCGACATTTTCATCGATTCCAAGTGTCTATTCTACCCGAAACTTCATTGACAAGCATTGCTCAAATAAAATTAAGTTATCTTCTCTGTTTTTCGTGCTGAATAGCTTTATTCGGGCTGCTTTAAGGGTGGCCATTTTGTGGGAAGTGATCCTTCCAACTATCTGGTTTTCTGCCACTATTTTAAAGGCGTTCCTTTGAATATTCAGACTAAAACTGTAGCGACCATACGTGATCTAGTTAAAGGGTATTGCCTAAAGTGGTTACTTGTGATATATCTATGAGATCATTTACTTGGATAACTTAGGGGTGCTACCTGAGTATATTTTCGGATACTGTATCAGTCATATTGGGTCAAACTGAATGTGTTTTGTTTGTAGTTTAAGCATGGCTGGAGTTAACACTCGGGTTTTGGCCCTTAGGCCCAGATTTAGAACTAAGACACTATGATACCATATGTAACAACCAAATATTTCTAAACATCATTAAGTTTCATAAACAATTTATTTTATGAACTGAGACAATAACTTCATAGCATAATATTGATTTTGATAACAACACCTTCAGTAACTTAGATTTATCAATAAATACTGATTTCATGGCAGAATGAAATAAATACATAACTTAACAAAGTACCTGGTTCTGATGCTAATTTCTGTTGCCTCTTTGCCTTGTTGTTGCCTTCCTGCTACCTGATACATAGATCAACCCTACCACAAACAAGAGAATAACTGCCCAAAACTACTGTCCTCCCTGCCAACTAGGAAAACTACCTAGCTCCAGGATATCTACGGATATTCTGGCCCCCGTGCCCAAAACCTCCAACAACTTGGTGCCTCAACTTATCAAAAGTCACAACCAGAAACTCTCTGCTCATAGAAAATCCCACAGTCCTCCCCCCATCCATCCTCCGTCGAACCCCCCTCACGTAAACCTCCTTCCTTCCCTTATTCCTCCCTCACTGACTCCTCATTACTCCCTTACTTGCCCCCATCCCCCTTCCTTCATTCTCCGTTAATGTTTTATNTTTCTAAACATCATTAAGTTTCATAAACAATTTATTTTATGAACTGAGACAATAACTTCATAGCATAATATTGATTTTGATAACAGCACCTTCAGTAACTTAGATTTATCAATAAATATTGATTTCATGGCAGAAAGAAATAAATACATAACTTAACAAAGTACCTGGTTCTGATGCTAATTTCCGTTGCCTCTTTGCCTTGTTGCGGCCTTCCTGCTACCTGATACACCGGTCAACCCTGCCACAAACAAGAGAATAACTACCCAAAACTACTGTCCTCCCTGCCAACTAGGAAAACTACCTAGCTCCAGGATATCTACGGATATTTTGGCCCCCGTGCCCAAAACCTCCAGCAACTCGGTGTCTCAACTGATCAAAAGTCACAACCAGAAACTCTCTGCTCACAACAAATCCCACAGTCCTCTGCCCATCCATCCTCCGTCGAACCCCCCTCACGTAAACCTCCTTCCTTCCCTTATTCCTCCCTCACCGACTCCTCATTACTCCCTTACCTGCCCCCGTCCCCCGTCCTTCGTTCTCCGTTAATGTTTTATCTTCTCGGGATTCATAGGCCATCCCTCTCTGCATACACAACCATTTTATAACATTTTTCATTGATCTTTTAAATTTATTTCTCGGGTCATTAAATGTGATCTGTAGTTAAACTGTTACTTAGTTAACCACAATTATTTTCTTTAATTAATTTTACTTTATAATCTTTAGATATTTGTTCAACTAGGGTCATTACAATCTGCCACAACATTTTGCTTCCCTTTTTTATATATGATTTCAAAATCACAACCCAATATATTGGTTACCCATTTTTGTTGTTCTTCTGAAGATAGTCTTTGTTCCAAGAAGTATTTAAGACTATCAGGATCTTTTTTGACCTTGAAGTGCCTACCTATTAGGTAAGGACACCATTTCTTTAATGCATGTAGTATTTCCATAATTTCCTTCTCATAAATGGGTTTGTGTAATTCCTTTCCCTTGAGTGGTCGAATTTCAAAATCCAAGGGCCTTGCTTCTTGCATTAGGACAACACCAATTCCATTTCCTAAGGCATCACATTGCACAATAAAGGTTTTTGTGAAGTTTGGAGTGGTCAAGACAAGAGCTTTGCACATCACCTCTTTAAGTTTTTCAAAAGCTTTAGTTGCCTCTGGAGTCCATGAAAATGCATTCTTCTTAGTTAGTATTGTTAAAGGTGTTGCTATTCTTCCATAGTGTCGAACAAACCTTGCGGTAGTAACCTGTCAAACCCAAAAATCCGCTAAGATTCTTTAATGTTTTGGGAATCGGTCAGTCCATCATGGCCTTAATCATGTTAGGGTCTACCTTGACACCTTCATGAGATACAATATGACCCAAATACTCTACCTCCTTCACTCCAAAGAAACATTTGGCTGGTTTGGCATATAATTGTTGCTCCTTTAGTAGTTGTAGCACCTTGTCAACATGTCGCACATGATCATCCCAAGAATTTCTATAGATTAATATATAATCAAAAAATACTAACACAAATTTTTGAAGGAAGGGATTGAGAATGGAATTCATCAACCCTTCGAATGTGGAAGGTGCATTTGTAAGGCCAAAAGGCATGACCAAAAACTCATAATGGCCTTCATGAGTTCAGACTGTTGTTTTGGGGATATCTTCTTCCTTCATTCTAATATGATGATACCCTGAGTGAAGATCCAACTTTGTGAAATAGATTGCTCCATGTAGTTCGTTTAACAATTCATCAATGACGGGAATGGGAAATTTATATTTAATAGTGATCTTGTTGAGATCTCTATAATCCAGACACATACGCCATGAACCATATTTCTTGAATACCATTACCACCACTGTAAAGTAAGAAATTTGGCTAGGTCTAATAATGCCAGGCTCTGACATTTCTTCAACCATGCGCTCAATTTCACTCTTCTAGGCATAAGGGTATCGATATGACCTGATGTTAGGAGGAACACTCCCAGGAATTAGGTGAATATCATGATCATGATTTCGAGTGGGTGGAAGGACTTTGGGAATATCTTCAAATACTTTGGAATTCTTATCAATGATCCCTTGGAGATCTATAGGAATAGATGGCTTAGATGTTTGAACATCTAGTGAGCATAATTGTTCAATAACACCTTGATGCCCTTTTTTCAATAATNCCGTTAATGTTTTATCTTCTCGGGATTCATAGGCCATCCCTCTCTGCATACGCAACCATTTTATAACATTTTTCATTGATCTTTTAAATTTATTTCTCAGGTCATTAAATGTGATTTGTAGTTAAATTCTTACTTAGTTAACCACAATTATTTTCTTTAATTAATTTTACTTTATAATCTTTAGATATTTGTTCAACTAGGGTCGTTACAATTTGCCACAACATTTTGCTTCCCTTTTTTATATACAATTTCAAAATCACAACCCAATATATTGGTTACCTATTTTTGTTGTTATTCTGAAGATAGTCTTTGTTCGAAGAAGTATTTAAGTCTATCATGATCTTTTTGACCTTGAAGTGCCTACCTATTAGGTAAGGACACCATTTCTTTAATGCATGTAGTATTTCCATAATTTCCTTCTCATAAATGGGTTTGTGTAATTCCTTTCTTTTGAGTGGTCGACTTTCAAAATCCAAGGGCCTTCCTTCTTGCATTAGGACAACACCAATTCCATTTCCCGAGGCATCACATTGCACAATAAAGGTTTTTGTGAAGTCTGGAGTGGTCAAGACAAGAGCTTTTCACATCACCTCTTTAAGTTGTTCAAAAGATTTAGTTGCCTCTAGAGTCCATGAAAATGCATTCTTCTTAGCTAGTGTTGTTAAAGGTGTTGCTATTATTCCATAGTGTCGAACAAACCTTGCGGTAGTAACCTGTCAAACCCAAAAATCAACTAAGATTCTTTAATGTTTTCAGAATCGGCTAGTCCATCATGGCCTTAATCATGTTAGGATCTACCTTGACACCTTCATGAGATACAATATGACCCAAATACTCTACCTGCTTCACTCCAAAGAAACATTTGGTTGGTTTGGCATATAATTGTTGCTCCTTTAGTAGTTGTAGCACCTTGTCAACATGTCGCACATGATCATCCCAAGACTTTCTATAGATTAATATATTATCAAAAAATACTAACACAAATTTTTGAAGGAAGGGCTTGAGAATGGAATTCATCAACCCTTCGAATGTGGAAGGTGCATTTGTAAGGCCAAAAGGCATGACCAAAAACTCATAATGGCCTTCATGAGTTCAGACTGTTGTTTTTGGGATATCTTCTTCCTTCATTCTAATCTGATGATACCCTGAGTGAAGATCCAACTTTGTGAAATAGATTGCTCCATGTAGTTCATTTAACAATTCATTAATGACGGGACTGGGAAATTTATATTTAATAGTGATCTTGTTGAGATATCTATAATCCAGACACATACGCCATGAACCATATTTCTTGAATACCATTACCACCACTACAGAGTAAGAAATTTGGCTAGGTCTAATAATGCCAGGCTCCAACATTTCTTCAACCATGCGCTCAATTTCACTCTTCTGGGCATAAGGGTATCGATATGGACTAATATTAGGAGGAACACTCCCAGGAATTAGGTGAATATCATGATCATGATTTCGAGTGGGTAGAAGGACTTTGGGAATATCTTCAAATACTTTGGAATTCTTATCAATGATCCCTTGGAGATATATAGGAATAGATGGCTCAGATGTTTGAACATCTGGTGAGCATAATTGTTCAATAACACCTTGATGCCCTTTTTTCAATAATTTTGTCATGCCATTAGAGCTTATCACATTACCAGGTTTCCCTGTGATACCTCTTAACTCAATTTCTTTTCCTTCCAATGAACATTTCATGAAAAGTTCTTGAAAATTAAAATCCATTGTTCCTAATGATTGTAACCATTGGATTCCT
>JZKD02S2362755.1:14635-30613 GCA_000966675.3 Picea glauca | reverse complement strand
AAAAAATTGGAGACTATTTAAAAGATATATCAGGGTACCTATGGTACAAATTTTATCATTTTTGTCATTTTACTTTCATAGTTACACCATGTGGAAGATAGGGTTTTTAACTAGTCTCATGCAAGTGTTCTAGGTAAAATACTCATATCTTCTTCATAGAGGATCCAAATTACATGATACTAGTTTCATTGGAAAGAAGAAAATCTTTAGTATTTTAGGTAAAAAATTCATAATCAATTATCCAATATTGGATGTGTGGCATTATGTACAAGTTCACTCTCCCGGAAAGGCCAAAAATCAACAAGGTTTGGGAAGGTTACACTAACCTTCACTTGGCACATCCAATTTTGGTAAAACCCATGTCATTGTAGAGAAGACATTTTAGAGTAATACATGAGAAAATTTCAGACTTGAAAGGGTTGAAATTTCAGAAATACATTAGAAAGATGGTCGGTCAGAAGGACAAACTCCAAATCAGGGTTTCAAAGGTATGTTTACTTAAAACTATCATAACTTTTGATTTGGAATTTCGATTGAGATGATTCAAAATCCATTGGAAAGAGAAAACATAGAATATTATATTGGAACAATGATTATAACTATTTGAGATCATTATTCCTAATATATTAAGGTTGTAACTTGAGGTTTCGGTTAGACCTCGGTTAAGAAGGCAATGGAAATGCCTGAATTTACAAGAGATGAAGATAAAGATGAAATCAATCATATGGAATGGTTGAGGATGAAAATGGAATATAATATGACTCCTTCAAGGACCAAACATTATTTTTCTAGTGAAGCTTGGAATTGGTGGATGAGTATTGATAAGGATAATAAGTGGAAAAAGTCCTGGGAAGAATTTGAAGAACTCTTCTCAAATAAATGGATTAGGGATACAAAAATGGAGGTAATGTATAAAATTAAAGAGGTGTTAAAAGAAGCAAAAGAAAATATTAATAAGAAGAGTGACGAGTTCTCTAAGATACAAGACCTTAATTAATCTCTAATTAAAGAATTTTAAAAATGAAAACAAGAAAAGACTAGCAAAGGAAAGTGGGAAAAAGACGAGTCAAGGGAAGATTTGAAAAAGAAAGATGTAGATTATAGAAACATACTAAAAAACTGTTGGATAAGATTAAGAGATTTAAAGAATAAAATAAGAATCATCAAGATCAAGAAGAAACAAAGATCTCGGACGAAGAATGTACCAAAACAATTGAAGATGAAATTTGCAAGAAGGTTGAGGAATCCCTAAATACCGATGAAGTAAAAGTAGAAATGCAATCTAGAATTGAAGAATGATGTCAAAATTTGATAAATGGGGTGACGTTGTAGCTTCTAAAGGAGAAAGAAGACAAAATTCAAGAAGGTCACTATAAGATACTTAAAGAAGTTGAACTTCATATAGAGGATGTACACGCCAAATATGATGGTATTATCTCCAAGGTAGAGTAATCAAAGACCAAGAAAAGATGATAAAGGATTCCATTATCTATGAAAAGAAGATAGATGAAGTGGGTGTGCAAAATGAAGAAAACCATCAAATATGAAACCATATCGACACCCTCACTATCAAAAAATATTTCAAGGAAGATAAATATCAACATTATCAAGGAAGAATATGGAAAACTCATCAATATTCATGGAATATGGCATCACAAAACCATTATTCAACAAGAAGTTATCATAGACCAACATCTACTACAAATTGGAGAAGCTTCAAAAACAATACATGGAATCAAGAGAAATAAAATTATGCAACAACTAGCCATCAAGGATTACAACTGAAAAGAGTTGATTTTGGATGGATGGATCATCATCAATGGAAAGAAGAAAGCATGAACATAAGAAAATCATATTACTTGGTTTCATCACATGTAAATCCTTTAATTACAAATCTTTGAGGACAAAGCTTTTTGGAGGGTATTGTGTTATGACCCAAAGGGGGAATATATAGGGTTAAATGTCTATGATATCACCCCAAGGGGGACATATATGGGGCTAAATGTACATGAAATGTGTAAATATATATGTAATAGGATCGACTTAATAGTAAAGGGGCTTCTTGGAGTTGTGATCCACACTCACATTATGTACATGGTGTGTACTTCTATTATGTTATGGAATCTTAAGAATTTGATTCACTACACATTAATCTTCTCAACTTGTTTCAACTAATCTTACCACATAGCAGTTTTTCCATGCAAACGATATGTGAAAATCCTAGCTTATAGGTTAGATGAGTAGTTGTATAACTGAAATACTTCTTGATTCAAGAAAACAAGCTTCAAAATCATCTTTCCATTCTCTTTAACCATCAAAGGATGGTAGCTCAAGCTTCCTAAGTTCTCCTAACAAACTGTCCAACTCATATCTTCTTCTTTGATGCCTAATAGGTGATGCTTCTGGACATCTCCTTGACTCTTCAGGTGCATAAAACTTCCTAGTTGATTAAGGATGTATCTGATGCCTATGAGTTCTAATAACACTTCTTGAGTGATTGGGTTTTATGTAGTTATGCATTCTTTCATGATGTTTTCCTTCTTCCTCATGTCTTGAGTCTAATCCATTCTTTGTTTGCCTTTCCAACTGATTTAGGATTTGCATCCTTTGAGAATTTATTTTATTATTCTCCGCATATTCTCTCATTATGTTTTCATTGTCATCTCAATAAATCTGCACTTTCATTCTAAGGTTTCTCGTAGTCTCTACCAAATCTGTTGGTTCCACTCTACTCCTATGTCTATTAGATCTTGTTTCAACATTATCCACATTGATATTTTGGCCTTTGGCTTCTCTCTCATGATTGTAGGCTCCTTGTGCATCCTCCATGACTCTAATAAGAAATCTCAGGATTGAATTGATATTTTTATACCTCTAATTATGCAAAATGTGCAAACAACAATTTTTGCTAGAATTATATATGTTATATATTTTTTTTCAATTAATGCTACAAGTCATTTTTCTTCTCAATTCATGAAGAGCTATATCATCATTTTCCAAGTTCTAACAATTCCAGGTTATTCTCCTCTGCATCATCTTTCAAATGACTATTCTTATGCCTGCTATCCTCATTTCCTAGGGATAACTAAGGAAATAATGTATCGGGGCCCTTGGGCTGCAGACACAGAGTACCGAGAGACAAATGGTTGACAACGTCCACTTGCATAGATAGAGGCTCACCTCACCACCATATATCTTAGATTCAACACAATGGTATTCACCACATCAGCTTACTTCCAGAAGACATTGGGTCTTGCTCCATGAGGTACAAGCCATGTATTATGGTGAGTGTCATCTTAGTATTTGAGGCATTTGGGTGTGTTGCATATAAAGTTTCTTTTGATTATGTAATGTATGCTTGTAAGTTATGCTCTTTGCCATGTTTCACCTTTGTGGTTGACATTGCGCCCTAGTAAAAGTGGTCACCATTAGGAATGGTTTTGCTACTGGGAGGTCCCCTTGACAAGCCATCTTGCCATTTCCAATCATACTTACCAGTTTCTACACTTCATCCCCTCGCCTCCTTATCTTTTGGGATTTTTGAGTGTACTAAACCAAAGAAGGGATTGTCTCTCATTTCATGGTAAGAAGGGGTTTACGACCCAGAGGGAATGTATCTAGAAAAATATGAAATCCAAATCATAACCTTACAAATGCTCACCCAAAGAGGTCTTGATAAAAATGAAATGTCTCTCATAAAAATTTAAAGACCTGCAAAAGAAAACACATATATATACATGTCCCTCTTGTCGAGGGATCTACACAAGTGCGTTACAAGCTAGAATTTATCCTCATGGAACTCTGTGTACCTCTCCCTTCAAGTGACATTGTGGTACTAACCCCCAAGCTATATGTTACCCCATAGGGAGTACCCAGTTTTTCTGGACCTTAATTAATTAATGACATTAAATCGACTTGGAAAAAGGACGCATTGAAAACGAAGGTGCAACACACCCTCTACAAAGGCACCCATAAATGAGACACTACGATCCCTTGCATGTCATCAACCCCATGCCCAAAAGTATTGCTCCCATCCACATCATTTTATCCACATGTCTTAGAGGGGGGTCGACCTGAGAAACACTCCTTGACTTAGGGAATGATTCCCCTAATAGGTCACTTTGACAACCCTCCCATACCTAAACTTGGAAAGTTGCATATGGTCTTTGAGCACTTGTTTAATTTGATGAGGTGGTTTTTGATGCACATGATGATGTGGATATTTTATTGATTTGATTTACTTATCATGATGCATTTGGATTGACATCTTTGGAGGGCGTATTCATTGTCTTTGTAGCACCTTGCTTGGTGGACAATTTTGGAAGAACAAGACTAGCTTGGGATTCCTTGGGGCATGAATCCCACTGGGTGGATATTATGGCCCACACACCATACGATGATGAAAACCTTTGGAGGCTTGAAAGACACCATGGAATATCTCACCTAGCCCCTACAATCCCAATGTCTTTCCTTTGGAGGTCAAAACACCACTTTGGAGGGCTTGATGTCACCCTCAGGCTAGGGTTCTAGTGGTGGTGGTGTTGACTTGATTGACACTTGGAATTTGGATGGACATAAGCCTTACCTTAATGGAGGATACCCTATCACATGAGAGGGAGGCCTTTGGAGGCCTGATGTTTCACCTCCAATCTCAAACGACTTGCTAGAAGTGCCAAAACATCACCCTAAAGAGGGTTGACGTCATCTTTAGGGTTTCTTATGTGCAAATTTTAAGTTAAAATTGAATTTAATATTGTAAAGGGGCAAAAAAAAGGGAAATGTCTCCCTTATTTTGTGGTTTATCCTAAGTTAAGTGAAAAAACACTTTTTAGGAGTTTTGTATAAATAAGGATCATTTCCTTTTCATCTTATCATATCCCTCCCATTTGGAGAAGGATACTTGGATGAAATTTGCGCTCTCTTTTTGTAATTTGGATCTCTCTCTCTTGTGCAAATGTATTATGGTGATTTGTCTTGGTTTATTGTGGAGCTAAGGTGGTGCACACCTCTTGTATAGTTTTTCTCTTGCTTATGAATGGACATTGCTTGGTGAGCTAAGGTTTTATATTACATCTCTCTTGGAATTGGTAAGAAAATCTGCATTTTGTTAGTTCTTCTTGCTTGTTTCATAGTGTTATTGATTGAAAACCTAAGAGTAGTATAAGTGCATACACCCTCCATCAAGATTCATCTTGTTGCTAGTTGATAAGTTGCTAGGAGGAGTACACAGGTGTACACCCTCCTAGATTTACCTAAGTTTGATTTGCATGCCCTAGGGAGTAAAAGGGATTACACACCTATGGATATTGTGGATCTAAATATTACATCCAAGACTCCATTTACCCAATATTTTAAAGGCACTAATCTGAATTTTTCATTGGAGAAATAAAATTGCTTACATTGGGTACTGTGATTTTACGAGATTTTCAAATTGTTTGAAGTGGAATCAATTCTTTTCTCTAACAACCTTCTTGAGCCACTAGGGAATCTTCTTTTGCGAAGGATATATTATTTATGTCATAACTTAAAGCTACAACCATTATGGGTGCAACAAATCACTCTATATATTTAAATTTAACTTGTGTTTCAACCGTGGAAATTTGCTAGTAAGCCAACACTATCTTTCTACTGCTAATTGGTGAATTTTTTGTCGGATTACTTGCTTGTTTTAGTGGTTGAAACTTGATCCTGTACAAAATATTTTCTACAAACATTTGTATGTTACAAAAACACTCTTAAAAAATCATACAACAACCCTCTAATACCACTAAATTTTGTGCTAAAGTATTGGGAATTAATCTACATGTTTTGTGCTTCATCTCTCAATAAATCTTTGATGCTTTAAGTGGTTAAATCTGCAGTAATTAGCCTTATTATTTTGTTGATATATACTCTTGTTTACTATTGTAGTTTGAGACAACAAGATTAACTTGTTTGTCCACTTAATCTTTGAGCTTGTATACTTGTATCTTCTTGTGTCTCAAGAAGGTACAACTATCTTCCCTAGATACTCAAGCACTTGAAAATCATTAACCATATATGAGACTTGTTTACAAGCCATTCTCCACTTAGTAGTTTGACCTGTAGGGGTATCACTTCCATAACCTCACTTTCCATCTCATTTCCCTCTAGGGTCACCTTGGATTCCCCCCTTGTGTTTTATTTCTCCTTCACTAGAGCGAGGGGAGGGTTTTTCTAAGGTGACAGTGGGTAGACTCTCCCACAGTTATTTCCATCTTGTGGATTGGGTTGGGATTTTCCCAACCTACAGTTTGTGCGATAACATTTTTGCGCCGTTGTCGACGAGGGTTTTGAATCCTCTTTCATTCCCTAATGACACTTTGGCAAGCTTCCATCCCAAATCCTTTACCCCTAGCTTGCTTGGTGACTCCACTTGAAGGATGTTTCCCTTCCACCCTTGACGATCTCTAATCGAATCTCATCAAGCGACTCCACCCTCCCAGAATCCACCTTCCCATGAGACTTTTCCTCCAGGAAGATTCAATATTTCTAAGGTTTACCGAAGAAGGCCTCCTCTTAAACCTCTTGTTGTCAAAACGCTTTTCCAAGGTACCCTTCCCCTTACTCTGATGGCTCTCCCTTGGGAAAAATACCTCTACAAACCCTTGAACATGGCCACTATCGATGGATATCCCAATGCCATGCCAAAAGAGTCTTACAAATGGTTGTCAAAGTTATCAGGGAATAATGTGATCACGATCAACGATCGTTTCTATGCCACGGGTCGAGATATGGAAAATGCAGAAGTAGAACATGAAGACGTAGCAATGAGTTTGTTGTCCTCATCACTAATCGAAGATGCCCAAATATGGTTCAGGGGCATTCCTGATAACCACATGGAATCTTATGAATATTTCGCTAAGTTGTTCAATAACAAATGGACAAAAAAATGCTTGTAACTCAATTCAATCAGATAAAGAAGAAAGAGAATGAGACCGTAAGTGAATTTGACAACAGATTTGACAGATTGCACAACCAAATCCTGATGATATACCTTACATCAACTACAATGAAGGAAGTTTTTCATTTATGTGGGATAAGAGGAAGAGCAAGCCTAAATACGATCAGAAGGATAAAAACTCTTGGCTTGGCCCTTAAATCATCAAGAAGAAGTCTGAGAAAGAGAAATACTACTTGACAGCCTTGGATGGGAGAAATATGCCATTACCGGTGGATGTGTCTCTTCTCCGACCCTACATTCAAGGTACTTGACTTCTTCAGGACCCAGGCCCCAGGTAAGTAAGTAGGTCATCTTGTTTTCTTGCATTTGCATCTTGATCGCTCATAGTATTTTAGCTGCATTTCATGTTTAATTTTTCTCTACTTGCATATCGCTTTCATCATATTACATATTTTGTTTGGAAAAATTTTGAAAAAAATGAAAAAAATTATTTTCTACATTAGTTGTCACTTTTAGTTTTTGGTTTTTTTACGTATATGGACAAAGGGTGATATAGCCACCCTAGATTTTACAGTTTTATGTTTTAGCGTAGGAAAAGGTCCGACCAAGAGATGTTTTGGTTCTCATGCACTCTACGATGAGTACATGTCCCCAAGTAGGAGACAGAAGTTATCCCCATTTCCTAGGAATTACTAAGGAGATTATGTCTCGAGGCCCTCAGGGGTCAGACATGGAGTATTGAGAGATAGATGGATGACAACATCCACTTGCATAGATAGAGGCCCACCCCACCACCATAGATCTCAGATTCATCACAATGGTATCTGCCACATCAACTTTCTTCCGGAAGACATTGGGTCTTTCTCCATGAGGTACAAGCCAGGTATTATGGTGAGCGTCATTTCAATATTTGAGGCATTTGGGTGTGTTGCATTTAAAAATGATTTTGATTATGTAACGTCTGCTTGGAAGTTATGCTCTTTGCCATGTTTCACCTTGGTCGTTGACATTGCACCCTAGTAAGTAGTCACCCTTAGGGATGGGTTTTCTACTGGGATGTCTCCTTGACAAGTCATCGTTCCATCCCCAATCATACTTATCGCTTTCCACACTTCATCCCCTCGCCTCCTTATCTTTTGGGATTTTCGAGTGTATTGACCCAAAGAAGGGATTGTCCCTCATTTCATGGGAAGAAGGGGCTAAAGTCCCAGCCAAAATGTAGTTGGAAAAAGATAAAATCTATATCATAACCATCCAAATGCGTGCCCAAAGAGGTCTTGAGAACAATGAAATGTCTCTCCTAAAAATTCAAAGACCTGCAAAAGCAAACACACACACATATGCATGTCCCACTTGTTGAGGGATATACACAAGTGAATTACAAGCTAGAATTTACCCCCATGGAAATCTCTCTATCTTGATGAGTATACAAATTGTCGAGTAAATACAATTTTACAGTTTTCTGATCTAGGACCCGTTTTCCTACTCTAAAAATCCCAAAAATCCCCCAAAAGTGGCATGTAATAGTGGATTTTGGCCTATTTCATCATCCCCTTTCCAAACCCATTATATTTTCTCCAATTCCTTCCCTGGGTATTTTCATGCCTTCATTTTTTACTCTCTCCAAAAATTTAAACTGAATCTGGATCTTAGTCACCGAATTGGACCCAGATATTTAAAAACCATTGTTTTGAAATTTCTAACAAATTCAAGAGAAAATGGCCAGTGGCCCTCACTGGAATTTTTGTAAATATCCTCACTGCAGACAAAAACCATAAAATTTGATCTCAATCTAAGTTATTTTTCTCCAATTATGGCCAAAATATGATTTTGGCTCCAAACTAGTTTTTTTTTTTAAACATAGGCTATCATATGCCTTTGTGGAAATTTGTTGACATCACTGTTGATATGGCACCATGGTTCCACATGGAACCACGAAATGATGCTATGTCACCCCTCGAACCACTCTATCCTTCCCCGTCATCCTTTGTCACCACCTTCTCTCTCTCCCTTTACCTTATGTTTCCTTTATCCTTACCTCTCGCTTTAATATATAAATAAAATAAAATCAGTAATAAATATGGGATCGTACTAGCTTCTACAAGGCACCACCACAGTGGCCCACATCACCTACGGGTCCCATCCCCACCTTACCTTCAACGTGCACCTGTCCACACCCCATATCTAACGACGAATATCGAGGGAATAGATCAACGGTCCAGAACTATTTCACATTGTTAAAATGCTCGAGAGTTAACGACCCTTCAACATGTGATACCAAAAAATGCCTAGGTATACGTGGAACTATATCATTTGTTTTTCATCCTCCACAAGTTTTTCAAACCCGCTCATCCCAACATACGATACCACCAATGGTTTTCGTCTATACCATGGCCCATCACCCCGCCACGGTGGTATGCCACCTCGCTACTGGGGTCTGCCACCCCACACTATAGACCCCTGTCCTTGCCACCATGGACCTCCATCGTGGAAATTCACATCAACACTTCCACACCACCTAACATGTGGCCTCTATGTCATCGTTGATGTCATGTACGAAAAATCCCTGAATTTTCCCAAAACTCATAATTTTTCGAAATTTTCAAGAATGTCTTATTTAGGAATTTTTTCAAGGCCGCCATGGAATTCTATAATTAAGCCTCCCTTGGAAAATTTCAATTCTTCTAATGGCCAATTCTTTCCATGCTTTACCCCTTGACACTACTGGCATCAATCAATTTGAAATTCACCACGGGAGTAGGAAAGTTTGACCAATTTTCCAAATAAAATATAATTTCAAAAATCATCATTTAGGTGCCCAAGCACCTTCTGGTATGACCTCCACACAATAAAAACTTGTAATTCGACCCATATGACCTAAGCACTACAACCAATGCTCTGATACCAATATGTGACAAATATGTTGCTCGAGTACCTCTAAATTTATGTCTTCTGGGCAAATTTTAAATTTATGTTATGATTCTTTAATTAATCAACAAACGTGCATGCCAAACAAGAACAAGAAAATGCCTAATGCATATTATAACAACCACAAGAATGATAAAATCAACACAGAGATAATTAATACACAACAAAATATGAAATACATAGAAAATACAAGGAGCACTTATCTTTAAATAAACCATTCACCAACTAGCTGCATACATAGGACGTGTTATCACACAAGTTGTAGGTTGGGAAAATCCCGACCTAACCACCAGGTGGCGACAACTAAGAGAGCACCTACCCACTGTCACCTTAGGCAGGTGTTCCCGTCACTTTAGAGATGATAGAATAACCTCAAGGGGGGAATCCTGATGAGCCTAGGATGAAATGAGATGGAAAGTGAGATGTATGAATGGAATTCCCTATAGGTCAAGTTACTATATGGAAGAAGGCTTGAGACTGAGTCTTGGGAGAGGTTTAAGGTTGCCAAGCCCTTGGGTACCTGCTGAGAGTGTTTGTACCTGCCTGAGACACAAGAAAAACCAACTGTACATAGTATATGTTAGGTGGACCAGCAAGTTAAGCTTGTTGTCCCTAATTTCAACATTAAACAAAAATATATATCAACGAGAAAAATAGCTAGTTACCACAAAATTAACCATCAAAATTTTCAAATAAGTATTGGACAATGAAGCACTAAACCAAATGATAACTTTCCAATATTCAACCACAAAATTTGATAGTAAAAGAGGGCTGCTAGATAGTGTTTTCAGAGAATTATTGTAGCAGCCTTATGGCTGTAGCAAACAATTGCTACAATAACAAGATTCAACCACCACGAATAACAAGTAAACCACCCAAAAGATGCACAATGACCAGTAGATTATTATGGCAAATTCTTAGCAAATTTTGATGGATGAATAATGAGTAAGAGAAAGAAGTTAAATGAGTTTGTTGCAACCCTAATGGATGTAGCATAAAGTTTATAACAACAATAAGATATATGTAACCAATCAAAACGCCCTTGTGGCCTTAGCAAGCTTAGAGCACTTAGAATAGATTCCAATTTAGACAATCTCAAAATCTCTTTTTGTCACGTATACCGATGCAATGATTTAATTTCTCCAATGCAAATAATTTTAGTGCCTTCAACTATTCAGTTGTGGAGTCTCAAAATTAAAGATCTAGGTGAGCTACTTCCTTGGGGGTGTAAGCCTTTTTACTCCCCAAGGCAAGCTAAGCTAGCTAGGAGAAATCCTAGGAGGGTGTAAACCCTTTCACTCCTCCTAGTATTTACTTATGCAATAAAGTATTTCAAGACAATTACAATGGACTTAGTGCAGTTGTATGTACTTACACTCCCAAACATCTTAAGCAAATTAACCTTTAAACCAAGAAAAGAAGCAATATTGACAAATATTCCTTACCTAGTCCAAGCATTAACAAGATAAACCTCTTTTTAACGAAGCAAATCCACTATAAAGCAAGAAATAATCCTCCACTAGAGATAGCACATCATCCATCCATCCAATAGACAAAGTAAAACCATTACAAGGGAGTAGAAACCAAGAGACAATGATAAATGCCAAAATAGGGTGCAAATTTCATCCAAGTATCCTTCTCCACAAGAGAGAGCTATGTTCAAATTATATAGAGTTCATCTCTATTTATACAAAATGTCCTCAAGTATGTTTGTCCTCATAATTTCAGGGTAAACCACAAGATAGGGGTCAACAACTCTAATCTTTCCATTTTACACAAATAATAATAAACAATTCAACTAAATTTTAAATTTGCACAAGGAAAACTCTAAAAAAAAAGATGACGCCACCACTATAGGGGACATTTTGACCACTTGATCAAGTCATTGGAGAGGAGAATGGAGATCATTGGGGTTCCTTGAGCCTCCTCATCATATGCTAGGGTCAATCCATGTATCCTCCGGTCAAAATATTCCAAGTGTCAATGTGCAATGGCTATATCACCACCAAACCCCCTCAAGCATGACGTCAAGCCTCAAAAGGTGATGATTTGCCTCTCCTAGGCAAGTTGTTTGGGCACTAGGGGATGGATAAGGTCCTCCATGATGCCATGTAAGCCTCCAAAGGCATGTATTTTTGATCTGATATGTGGGCCTACATCACCCATCATGTGGGATCCTTTCCCCATGGAAGCCCAAGCTAGGCTTGTTCTCCCAAAACTGGCCACCAAGCAAGGGCCTGCAAACCAAAAGGGTACACCCTCCAAATATCTCAATTCAAAGATATCATAACAAATGTAAACCACATATAATAAGGAAGGCACCTAAACATGTGCATCAAATCTACCTCATCAAATTAAACAAATGCTCAAAGACCCTATACAATTGAGCAATTTTAAGTATGGGAGGGGTATCATAAAATTCCTATTGGGTAGACCAAAAACCCTCAAGTAGGGGATGCTCCCAAGGATGGCCTCTCAAGGTTATGTAATAAGTGATGAGGTGGAAAGGGATTTAGACTTCATAGGTCAATGACTTTCATTACATACAAGGGCTCGTATTATCTCATTTATGGGTTCCTTTGTAGAGGGTGTGTGGCACATTCATTTGTGAGGAACTTTTTCCAAGACCATTTTCTTGCCATTCTTTCATGTTTTAAGGAACAAGTTGAAGGCCATTGTCCTGGCTTGGTGTCCAAATAACGACAATATCATTCACAAATACCTCACGGAAATGAGAAGGTTGGCTTGTGATGAGACCCCATTTTTCTCAGTTGTGTAACTGAGAACCACTACCTTGGCTTGGTGACCAGATGATGGTAATGTCATACCGCTAAATACCCATGATCATGATAGGTCAACTCATGATGAGACCTCCCATCCTCCAACTAACTGCTTAAGCATTCACTATCATTTATCTTTGTAGGTCCTCCATTTCTTATAGAGAATCGTTTCATTTCTTTCTCGGGGATCCTTGGGTGAAGCATATGGAAGGTATATATTTAGGCTTTTATATTTTTAACCAACAACAATCCCTCTGGGCCTTCAGCCTCTTCTTCCCATTAAATGAGGTACATGCCCTTCTTGGGTCACTAAAGTCAAAGGGCCTAGAAGAGGGAAATATGTGGGAATGTAATGACAACCCCTTAAGGGATCCCTAGTCGCAAACCTTCCCCAAAGGTTGGCCACTTACTAGGAAATCTATGACACTCACTAAGGTGAAACAAGCTCAAAAACATAATGTCCAAGCTTGTGTTCTATAATCAAAAGTATCTTAAATGCAACATCTTTAAATACCTCAAATATTAGGGTGATTACCTGCCACAATACCTAAATTGTACCACATGGAGCCATACCCATCTTCCTTCCAGAGGTTAGCTGGTGTGGTGGATGTGCTGACAATGAATCAAAATGTGGTGATAGGGCAGGCATCCATCTGTGCAAGTGGACACTGTTGGTCATGTGGTCTCTTGGCACTCCATATCTGCAACATGAGGGCCTCGAGACATCATCTCCTTAGTTATCCCACAAAATGGGGATAACATGACGTTCCACCCAATAGTAGAAACTGATGTTCTAGCTCTCAACAGTAGGTCATCCCTGATCCAAGTCTATGAATCCAAAAGGATGGGTCTTAGGCCGACTCTAAAACATGCAAAATTTAGCTAACAAGATCTCATGATTTTTTATTTTTTTTTGACGAAAATGGATAGTGGTATTGATTATTAAAAAGGTGGTCTTTCCATTGGTGCGGTTACAAAATGGGTCACGCCTCACTGAGCGCCTGCCTTCCTGGAGTATCCCCCTGTTCCTAAAGGCATTAAGCCAGAACCCTTAACTAAAGGTGCTAACATAAAATTAAACGATTACAAATTTATTTACAACATTGGCTTCTATACAAAACGCCAAACTTGTTGAAGATGAGTTGAACTTGCTTTCCTGTTGAGTGACTGGATTAGTTCTTTGGGTCTTGCTTCCATTCATTGTTGAGCTGAGACATTTTTACCTCTAGCTGGTCGATTCTTTCCTCGAATTATTGCTTGGGATTCTTGAGTTCTTTGTGCAGCTTGCCCAACTCTTCAGTAAACCCGATTTTGGTGGTGGAGATGTCCTCTTCTAGTGTCTCAAGACGTCTGCCTGCTTCAGAGTCCATATTTTCGAGAAAGTCCAGCTGGAACTGCAACAATTGCTTTAGATTTTCCAGCGTTGTGTCCATCGCCTTTAGTCTTTCTTTTGTGCTTGGCTTGTTTCCCAAGCTTGATGCCATTTCTTGATATCTTTCCCCTCTTCTTGCGCCCTGATGCTTCGATGGGAATTTCTCACGAGATCTCTACGTAGGAGTGGCTTGAGGCTGTGGAGACGCCTCCGATTTATTCCCTCCTTCTTTCCCATTCATAATTTCAACCCGATTTTCTAAATTCGTGAGGTATGGGTGAGTTGATTCTCTGTCTCCTCCTTGTCTGAAGTCCGTTGTCTCATGGTACCCTTCCTTGTCCCCTCTGCCCAATAGCTTTGTCCTGACATGACTTAAACTGAGCGCTTTTCCCATCTTTCCTTGCTGCTTCTCCAACTTTCCTTTTTGAATGTGGAGGGCGACTCTCATGGATCAAGGTAATTCCACGCTGGATAACGTTCCATTTACCTTCAAATTTCCCAGCACCAAGAGGGTGCCTTTGTTAGCCTCAGCGTCTGCTCTTTCATTTATCTCTCTTAACACATGGTAGATCTTATAAGATCGGAAGTTCCCAAGAAGGAGGTGGATTTTGTCCAAGAGGTTATTGAGTTTGGCATTTTGGGTTTTAGAATGGTGAATTATGGCTTTGATTACCACTCTGGAGTCGCCTATTATAACCAGGTCTTGGATCCTGTGCCTGCTTGCTTGATTTAGCCCTTGCCAGAGTGCTAGGGACTCTGCTCTGTTGTTGGTTTCGATTCCTAAACCCAGGGCGTAGTTTATCATTGTTGCTTCGGTGGGGCTTTCAATTATCCCTCCTCCTCCTGCTAGACCCAGGTTCCCTTTTGAGGCCCCATCGAAGGACAGGATATGGACATTTCTCTTTGTTTTCCAATTGTCGAAATCCTATTTGCCTTTCCTGATTTCCCATTCCTCTTGAATTGGGATGCTAGCCTTTATCCTATTATGACTTTGGATTTTAGACTGATCCAACCAAAGTTCCTCTCTTGCTTCTAGCATTTTGTTGTTTTTTGACTGGCATAAGTAAGGTGCACTTTCACCGAAGAGTGCGTGAGTTTGGTTACCACAAGGGTTGTGCTCCTTTTGCGGTCTCTGAAGATTCTGTTGTTTCTTTCCAGCCATAGATTCCACAGGATGAACTTTGGGAGGACCTTCCACAGAGCATAGGCTTGGCTTCGTTTATGAGTCTTGAACGGGTAATTGGAGTCCCATTGTTGGAGAAGACTTTTGGTGTCTGGAGGGAGGTTGATGTCACTTTGTGTTCCTATTTCCAGCTTCCATACTTCTTTGGAGTAGTCACAGTTGAGGAGGAGGTGGTATGTAGTTTCTTCAGCCTGTAGACAAAGAGGACACCTGTAGGGGCCTTCCCATCCTCTTATTTTGAGGTTTTCCCCTGTTTGGATTCTATTGTGGGCAAGGGTCCAGATAAACATGTCAATTTTTGGGATGGACTTGGACTGCCAAATTGCTTTCCAGATGGACGGGTTAGGCGGGACATTGGGAACGTTTATAATGAGGTGGTAGCCTTCTGCTGTGGTGTAGGGCTTGGAGTTCCCTCCCCAGCCTCTTTCGTCCTTTCCTCTTTTTTTTGAGGGGGGCTTTCCCTTGAAGACAGATCTTTAGAGTGCTCCAATCCATTTCTAATTCGGGGGGTCTATTGAGCACTCCCCATCCTTGCCAAGTCTTGTACTTGTCATTCCCCCAGATTGAGATGTCAAAGAGAGAATTTATTTTTTGACTTTCCATCCAGTCCTTGAGGCGCAACAGATCCTATCTCAGCCTTAGGGGGGGGTCTCCCATGATTGAATCTTGCCAAATTTTAATTTTCTTTCCATTTCTTGGCACCCAAGTGAGTTGAGGATTGAAGTGGGGTATGGCCTTTTTGCAGAGGGTAAAGATAGGGGAACCCTTTGATTCCCTACATGGATAATCTAAG
>JZKD02S2362733.1:0-11087 GCA_000966675.3 Picea glauca | reverse complement strand
GGGTGCTCCCCTGCAGCCTTGCTATGTAGTGCCTACGACGATTCCGAAATTTTCACAATTCCAAAAGTGTGCCAATGATCGCCGCACTTTGCTACAAGGACAACCTGAAACGATGTAATAAAACCTGTCAAGTTCACTCGGCTCGGCTCTTCGATCCAGCGACCAGATTCTCTTCTCCTTCACTCTTTGCTACTGCAACTCTAAGCTCTGATACCACTTGTTAGGCAGCGGAAGCAAAACATAACATATAAAGGAGCATAAAATAAGCAAGATCAAACACGCATTAAACCAAGCACATCAATCATACACTTGACACAGTGATTTATGTGGAAACCCAAGACGGGAAAAAACCACGAGCAATGATTATCGGTATTCTTATTATTCAAGGGAGAATTACAATAGCCTTCATAGGCATACAATCATCTTCTCCTCACACACTCTGCTCTCTGCTCCTTGCACACTTTTGCACTCACATTGTACTCACACCTCTATGAGTATGCCTGTATATATAACATATATCACTCAGTTACACAAACCGATCATGAATAGAGCACATAGTTACACGAACAGTTCATAAATAGATTGCATGCATGCATGTGCATGTGCATGTGACCGCATGAGGAAATTCGTTGGCATGTTTCCAACATGGAATCCCACAGTCACTACCTCCTCTGCCTTTCTCTATCACACACACACGCATCATCTCTCTCCAAAAGAATGGAACTGGTGAAATCATGGGTTGCAGCTATTATTCTTAGCCACTTAAAACACAACTAGCATACAATGATATTTGTGCCCACACAAATATAGATGGGGTGGAAATAAAGAGAGACATGACATTTAAATTTAAATGCAACGAAGTCCTACCTGAAAATTGTCAAATTCACGGCGAGGGAGTTTATCATCAAATTGCCGCATTGTATCCCAAGGTCCATCACCAACTCCAACCAGTACTATTGACAGCGGATAACGACTGCCCAATTAGAAAGGTGTAAGAATTACATCAGTTTCAAATTTAAACATATAATAACTACTCTATATTGTACAATGTAATTCATGTGGCATACCTCGCAGCCGCTATAGCATTGATTGTCTTCTCTTCTTGTGGGCTTAATTGCTCAGGCCTTGTGTCACTACTCCTGGTTACCTGCAAATGTTCAGGTAATCATGGAAAAACGATGACATGAGATGGTCAAGATGGCATAGTCTAAACATGTTATGATTTGGATTTTTAAAATATTTTTTTGACCATGTTTTTCAAACTTTGGCTAAAAATTTAAAAGAATTGTTGGAATTTCAGATATTGATTGTTGAGATTGCACAATACAAGTGCAATAGGGGTTTTTGAGGAAGCTGAATCCATTTATGCATTCAAAAATGCAATTTCAATAATGAAACACTACAATTTCACCAAAAATTAAGTAACCAAATTCTGGTAATGACTACCAAAAAAAATCCATCCAAAACATATAACGTTTAGATTTCTCCTAGTCCAGATGGTCTAGTACCAAATTTCATTCATTAAACACTAAGTTTTTAAATAATAGAAGAAGTTATGGAAAGAGTAAAACAAGTAACTGCAATATATATGAAATGAAGCAAGATACAAGCTCAAGCAATGAATTCCAAAAAGATAATATGAAGTGATATGACATTGTTTTACTCCAGGACAAAAAGAAGCAAATGGCATCTTTAATACCTGTCCATCTGCAATAATAACAAGAACATGATACTGGCCACCACTAGCTTCCACAATGCCCATTGAAGCCTCGATCACTGGAGCAAAAGACGTTGGACCTGCCACAGAGAAATAAAAAAGATAATGTGTCATCAGATAATAATCTCGCACAAGAAAGAATTGTTCAGTTCTCTTTTTACCAAGTAAGATCAGAGGGAAGAAACAGAGCAGAAATGCCAGTATTCCTCTATTCATTGCAGACAATTCAACATATCAAACAGTGAGAAAGTTTTGTTCATGATCATGCACACTGATACACATCCATGTTAACTGAATTTACAACAATTCATACGAATGTCATCAACATTCCTCCACTTACAAACTTCAAAAAATCAAGTACTACGCTTGTTGCTGTATGAAAAAAAATGTTTGTCGTGATTTAGAAGGAAAATTAAAATGTTACAGAAAAATAAGTGTAAAGTATATGTTTTCTCGAGGCCCTCAACATATTTGCGTTTAGTAATTTATACACCTTACCAAGTTCAGAGCGCACAAGAATCATGTACTGGCATTCTGGAAAATGTGAACACCTATTTTCTTTTGCTGAAAAGAAAAGGACTAGAAGTCAAATAAAAGATTAGACCGTTGAAGGAATATCATTTTAAAGATGGAGTTTTTACCAAGATGAGTATGTACACAAAGTTTTAATATTGACAGACTATTAACGTGGATTAGGCCGTTTATTGTGTATCCCTGCAGTGATGTCACTAGCGTTGTGTAGTGGTAATGCACTGGATTCATGGCCATTTAAAGCATGCACCATGAAATTGTATTTTAATCCGAGGTGCTTCAGGGCCTGTCTTGAAGCCAGTAGAAGAATGTTAACTGGAAGTAAAATTACAAGAGTAGACCGGGCAATAAGCTAAGTAACGGAACACATCTCTCAGGGGGCCATGTCCGTATCCTGCATGTCGGACACGTGACACACCAGAACACATGTTTAGCACATGTCCTAAAATAGGACACGTGCCAAACACATGTCATACATGTGCCCAGATGTATCGTAATGTGTCCAACACCAAGGCACAAAAAAGCCCTGTGGGGACTCTTAAAAAGTGATTTTTCTTGATGAAGACAAAAATGTGGGACGTGTTTCCTAATGATATGGATTTGGACAGTGGTGGAGTTAGCTTTAGCCAACTTGGATATTAATGAACTAGTGCTAGGGCTGGTAGCTTTTGATGATGGTGATCCTCTTGAGGGGTCATCCTCCACACTAGTTAATGTAGATCTTTGATTGGATATAGAGGAGGTGGAGGAGGAGAGAGCAGTGACAGTGGTGGTGGTTTTGATGATTCTGACATGGAGGAGAACCACTGACAGTGAAGAGCTATGAGATTCTTCCATTTACGGTTTTAGTGTCTGCCCTATTTGTATTTGCCATTAGCATTCCCACCTACAGTATTAGTGACTTAGTATCTATGAAATACATTTTTATTTTGATGACATCAAATGACTTAATGAGAAAACTATAGTTTAGGGTTCTAACTTATAAACTTCTATATTATGACATATGTGTATTGAATATTCTAATTTCTTGTGTGTTTGATCATGATTGATGTAGTAACTAGTTGTATCAATATTTTGTAAATGTTCTAGTTTCTAAAAAAATGGATCTTTATGTCTATATTTCGTTTTTGTGTTTGTCACTTGCATTGTTTTTAATATATGTGTGTGTGGGTGTCTTGTGTCTAGTTGTTGGGGTCGACGTGTCTTGTGTCAAACACTCGTATCCACATGTCCTTTGTGTCTAGTGTCCTCGTGTCATGTGACTTCAAGCAATAAAAAATAACTTAATCAGTGCATGAACTTTGTTAGAAAATAACAGGTGTATTGCAAAAGAATAAAAAAAATTAAAGTAGAGTCTGTGGTGTTTAGAAACATCGTTATAGCATTGCAACACAGAGTATGTCTTTCTCAAACCACATACACATGGGGAGGCAACAACTAAAGGAGAAGTTGAAAGGCCAAGGGAGCCATACCTAAGTTATATGGGATTCATCGTGTTGCCCCCTCAAAGGAAACTAATTCCAGACTACCCTCTCACGGGTGCATTAATGCTGCTTGGATGAGCTCTCCTGCTCATATCTACCATTTTAGGCCTGATCTTCTAGTTCTTCTAGCCCTACATCATCCATGAGTTCTTTCAGATGACTCTACCATGGTATATCAACTCCTATGCTTTACACCTCANTTGTCAAATTCACGGCGAGGGAGTTTATCATCAAATTGCCGCATTGTATCCCAAGGTCCATCACCAACTCCAACCAGTACTATTGACAGCGGATAACGACTGCCCAATTAGAAAGGTGTAAGAATTACATCAGTTTCAAATTTAAACATATAATAACTACTCTATATTGTACAATGTAATTCATGTGGCATACCTCGCAGCCGCTATAGCATTGATTGTCTTCTCTTCTTGTGGGCTTAATTGCTCAGGCCTTGTGTCACTACTCCTGGTTACCTGCAAATGTTCAGGTAATCATGGAAAAACGATGACATGAGATGGTCAAGATGGCATAGTCTAAACATGTTATGATTTGGATTTTTAAAATATTTTTTTGACCATGTTTTTCAAACTTTGGCTAAAAATTTAAAAGAATTGTTGGAATTTCAGATATTGATTGTTGAGATTGCACAATACAAGTGCAATAGGGGTTTTTGAGGAAGCTGAATCCATTTATGCATTCAAAAATGCAATTTCAATAATGAAACACTACAATTTCACCAAAAATTAAGTAACCAAATTCTGGTAATGACTACCAAAAAAAATCCATCCAAAACATATAACGTTTAGATTTCCAAAACATATAACGTTTAGATTTCTCCTAGTCCAGATGGTCTAGTACCAAATTTCATTCATTAAACACTAAGTTTTTAAATAATAGAAGAAGTTATGGAAAGAGTAAAACAAGTAACTGCAATATATATGAAATGAAGCAAGATACAAGCTCAAGCAATGAATTCCAAAAAGATAATATGAAGTGATATGACATTGTTTTACTCCAGGACAAAAAGAAGCAAATGGCATCTTTAATACCTGTCCATCTGCAATAATAACAAGAACATGATACTGGCCACCACTAGCTTCCACAATGCCCATTGAAGCCTCGATCACTGGAGCAAAAGACGTTGGACCTGCCACAGAGAAATAAAAAAGATAATGTGTCATCAGATAATAATCTCGCACAAGAAAGAATTGTTCAGTTCTCTTTTTACCAAGTAAGATCAGAGGGAAGAAACAGAGCAGAAATGCCAGTATTCCTCTATTCATTGCAGACAATTCAACATATCAAACAGTGAGAAAGTTTTGTTCATGATCATGCACACTGATACACATCCATGTTAACTGAATTTACAACAATTCATACGAATGTCATCAACATTCCTCCACTTACAAACTTCAAAAAATCAAGTACTACGCTTGTTGCTGTATGAAAAAAAATGTTTGTCGTGATTTAGAAGGAAAATTAAAATGTTACAGAAAAATAAGTGTAAAGTATATGTTTTCTCGAGGCCCTCAACATATTTGCGTTTAGTAATTTATACACCTTACCAAGTTCAGAGCGCACAAGAATCATGTACTGGCATTCTGGAAAATGTGAACACCTATTTTCTTTTGCTGAAAAGAAAAGGACTAGAAGTCAAATAAAAGATTAGACCGTTGAAGGAATATCATTTTAAAGATGGAGTTTTTACCAAGATGAGTATGTACACAAAGTTTTAATATTGACAGACTATTAACGTGGATTAGGCCGTTTATTGTGTATCCCTGCAGTGATGTCACTAGCGTTGTGTAGTGGTAATGCACTGGATTCATGGCCATTTAAAGCATGCACCATGAAATTGTATTTTAATCCGAGGTGCTTCAGGGCCTGTCTTGAAGCCAGTAGAAGAATGTTAACTGGAAGTAAAATTACAAGAGTAGACCGGGCAATAAGCTAAGTAACGGAACACATCTCTCAGGGGGCCATGTCCGTATCCTGCATGTCGGACACGTGACACACCAGAACACATGTTTAGCACATGTCCTAAAATAGGACACGTGCCAAACACATGTCATACATGTGCCCAGATGTATCGTAATGTGTCCAACACCAAGGCACAAAAAAGCCCTGTGGGGACTCTTAAAAAGTGATTTTTCTTGATGAAGACAAAAATGTGGGACGTGTTTCCTAATGATATGGATTTGGACAGTGGTGGAGTTAGCTTTAGCCAACTTGGATATTAATGAACTAGTGCTAGGGCTGGTAGCTTTTGATGATGGTGATCCTCTTGAGGGGTCATCCTCCACACTAGTTAATGTAGATCTTTGATTGGATATAGAGGAGGTGGAGGAGGAGAGAGCAGTGACAGTGGTGGTGGTTTTGATGATTCTGACATGGAGGAGAACCACTGACAGTGAAGAGCTATGAGATTCTTCCATTTACGGTTTTAGTGTCTGCCCTATTTGTATTTGCCATTAGCATTCCCACCTACAGTATTAGTGACTTAGTATCTATGAAATACATTTTTATTTTGATGACATCAAATGACTTAATGAGAAAACTATAGTTTAGGGTTCTAACTTATAAACTTCTATATTATGACATATGTGTATTGAATATTCTAATTTCTTGTGTGTTTGATCATGATTGATGTAGTAACTAGTTGTATCAATATTTTGTAAATGTTCTAGTTTCTAAAAAAATGGATCTTTATGTCTATATTTCGTTTTTGTGTTTGTCACTTGCATTGTTTTTAATATATGTGTGTGTGGGTGTCTTGTGTCTAGTTGTTGGGGTCGACGTGTCTTGTGTCAAACACTCGTATCCACATGTCCTTTGTGTCTAGTGTCCTCGTGTCATGTGACTTCAAGCAATAAAAAATAACTTAATCAGTGCATGAACTTTGTTAGAAAATAACAGGTGTATTGCAAAAGAATAAAAAAAATTAAAGTAGAGTCTGTGGTGTTTAGAAACATCGTTATAGCATTGCAACACAGAGTATGTCTTTCTCAAACCACATACACATGGGGAGGCAACAACTAAAGGAGAAGTTGAAAGGCCAAGGGAGCCATACCTAAGTTATATGGGATTCATCGTGTTGCCCCCTCAAAGGAAACTAATTCCAGACTACCCTCTCACGGGTGCATTAATGCTGCTTGGATGAGCTCTCCTGCTCATATCTACCATTTTAGGCCTGATCTTCTAGTTCTTCTAGCCCTACATCATCCATGAGTTCTTTCAGATGACTCTACCATGGTATATCAACTCCTATGCTTTACACCTCAAGATAATATGTGCTTGCGCAAATTGTACTGCATACTTCATCTTTTCAGTTGATGTGTTATGAGTTCATGTGTGGGTTTCTTATCTAGAAGTGGTGTGATGGTTTCTAATCTTGTTATGAAAGTAATAAACATTGGTTATATCTTATAACACTTCTTAATGCTACTTCTTTTATTATTTTGTCTCGGTTTACCGTGGGGGGACATAATTGTCCTTAGATAAGTATGTCATGACTTAGGACTTGTTATCCCCGATTTCTAGGGATAACTAGGAGATCATGTCTCAAGGCCCACAGGTCCTAGACATGAAGTACCGAGAGCAGGATTGACCTAAGCATAGCCCTGGAGGGCCCATCCTTTTCTTCTCTCATCAGATTCGTCTTGCCAGCAGCAGCAACATCCATCACCTTCGGCTTGGTCTTGTATCGGAGGAGGTCCTTGCTCCATGAGGTAATTGGTCCAGGTATCATGGTATGTGTCACTTTTGATCATTGAAACCTTTAGATATATGCATCTAATTCCTTTTATCTCTGACAACTGCTTGGATCTTACATTGGCCCACTTGACCATGCTTGGGGAGANTCCAAAACATATAACGTTTAGATTTCTCCTAGTCCAGATGGTCTAGTACCAAATTTCATTCATTAAACACTAAGTTTTTAAATAATAGAAGAAGTTATGGAAAGAGTAAAACAAGTAACTGCAATATATATGAAATGAAGCAAGATACAAGCTCAAGCAATGAATTCCAAAAAGATAATATGAAGTGATATGACATTGTTTTACTCCAGGACAAAAAGAAGCAAATGGCATCTTTAATACCTGTCCATCTGCAATAATAACAAGAACATGATACTGGCCACCACTAGCTTCCACAATGCCCATTGAAGCCTCGATCACTGGAGCAAAAGACGTTGGACCTGCCACAGAGAAATAAAAAAGATAATGTGTCATCAGATAATAATCTCGCACAAGAAAGAATTGTTCAGTTCTCTTTTTACCAAGTAAGATCAGAGGGAAGAAACAGAGCAGAAATGCCAGTATTCCTCTATTCATTGCAGACAATTCAACATATCAAACAGTGAGAAAGTTTTGTTCATGATCATGCACACTGATACACATCCATGTTAACTGAATTTACAACAATTCATACGAATGTCATCAACATTCCTCCACTTACAAACTTCAAAAAATCAAGTACTACGCTTGTTGCTGTATGAAAAAAAATGTTTGTCGTGATTTAGAAGGAAAATTAAAATGTTACAGAAAAATAAGTGTAAAGTATATGTTTTCTCGAGGCCCTCAACATATTTGCGTTTAGTAATTTATACACCTTACCAAGTTCAGAGCGCACAAGAATCATGTACTGGCATTCTGGAAAATGTGAACACCTATTTTCTTTTGCTGAAAAGAAAAGGACTAGAAGTCAAATAAAAGATTAGACCGTTGAAGGAATATCATTTTAAAGATGGAGTTTTTACCAAGATGAGTATGTACACAAAGTTTTAATATTGACAGACTATTAACGTGGATTAGGCCGTTTATTGTGTATCCCTGCAGTGATGTCACTAGCGTTGTGTAGTGGTAATGCACTGGATTCATGGCCATTTAAAGCATGCACCATGAAATTGTATTTTAATCCGAGGTGCTTCAGGGCCTGTCTTGAAGCCAGTAGAAGAATGTTAACTGGAAGTAAAATTACAAGAGTAGACCGGGCAATAAGCTAAGTAACGGAACACATCTCTCAGGGGGCCATGTCCGTATCCTGCATGTCGGACACGTGACACACCAGAACACATGTTTAGCACATGTCCTAAAATAGGACACGTGCCAAACACATGTCATACATGTGCCCAGATGTATCGTAATGTGTCCAACACCAAGGCACAAAAAAGCCCTGTGGGGACTCTTAAAAAGTGATTTTTCTTGATGAAGACAAAAATGTGGGACGTGTTTCCTAATGATATGGATTTGGACAGTGGTGGAGTTAGCTTTAGCCAACTTGGATATTAATGAACTAGTGCTAGGGCTGGTAGCTTTTGATGATGGTGATCCTCTTGAGGGGTCATCCTCCACACTAGTTAATGTAGATCTTTGATTGGATATAGAGGAGGTGGAGGAGGAGAGAGCAGTGACAGTGGTGGTGGTTTTGATGATTCTGACATGGAGGAGAACCACTGACAGTGAAGAGCTATGAGATTCTTCCATTTACGGTTTTAGTGTCTGCCCTATTTGTATTTGCCATTAGCATTCCCACCTACAGTATTAGTGACTTAGTATCTATGAAATACATTTTTATTTTGATGACATCAAATGACTTAATGAGAAAACTATAGTTTAGGGTTCTAACTTATAAACTTCTATATTATGACATATGTGTATTGAATATTCTAATTTCTTGTGTGTTTGATCATGATTGATGTAGTAACTAGTTGTATCAATATTTTGTAAATGTTCTAGTTTCTAAAAAAATGGATCTTTATGTCTATATTTCGTTTTTGTGTTTGTCACTTGCATTGTTTTTAATATATGTGTGTGTGGGTGTCTTGTGTCTAGTTGTTGGGGTCGACGTGTCTTGTGTCAAACACTCGTATCCACATGTCCTTTGTGTCTAGTGTCCTCGTGTCATGTGACTTCAAGCAATAAAAAATAACTTAATCAGTGCATGAACTTTGTTAGAAAATAACAGGTGTATTGCAAAAGAATAAAAAAAATTAAAGTAGAGTCTGTGGTGTTTAGAAACATCGTTATAGCATTGCAACACAGAGTATGTCTTTCTCAAACCACATACACATGGGGAGGCAACAACTAAAGGAGAAGTTGAAAGGCCAAGGGAGCCATACCTAAGTTATATGGGATTCATCGTGTTGCCCCCTCAAAGGAAACTAATTCCAGACTACCCTCTCACGGGTGCATTAATGCTGCTTGGATGAGCTCTCCTGCTCATATCTACCATTTTAGGCCTGATCTTCTAGTTCTTCTAGCCCTACATCATCCATGAGTTCTTTCAGATGACTCTACCATGGTATATCAACTCCTATGCTTTACACCTCAGATGATATGTGCTTGCGCAAATTGTACTGCATACTTCATCTTTTCAGTTGATGTGCTATGAGTTCATGTGTGGGTTTCTTATCTAGAAGTGGTGTGATGGTTTCTAATCTTGTTATGAAAGTAATAAACATTGGTTATATCTTATAACACTTCTTAATGCTACTTATTTTATTATTTTGTCTCGGGTTACCGTGGGGGGGACATAATTGTCCTTAGATAAGTATGTCATGACTTAGGACTTTTTATCCCCGATTTCTAGGGATAACTAGGAGATCATGTCTCGAGGCCCACAGGTCCTAGACATGAAGTACCGAGAGCAGGATTGACCTAAGCATAGCCCTGGAGGGCCCATCCTTTTCTTCTCTCATCAGATTCGTCTTGCCAACAGCAGCTTCATCCATCACCTTCGGCTTGGTCTTGTATCGGAGGAGGTCCTTGCTCCATGAGGTAATTGGTCCAAGTATCATGGTATGTGTCACTTTTGATCATTAAAACCTTTAGATATATGCATCTGATTCCTTTTATCTCTGACAACTGCTTGGATCTTACATTGGCCCACTTGACCATGCTTGAGGAGATTGACAAGGTGCTCTAGCAAGCATGTGCCCATAGGTCTTGGTTTGCAACTGGGGGGATTTCTGAAGAGCCATCGTCTGCTCCCGTCACAGCACCACTCTTTCATCTTATCTCCTGCTCATTTATCCCATTCCCCTTGTCCGGGCATTGGATTGACCTGTTTGTAGGATTGCACCTTATCTCGTGGGAAGAAGGGTCTAAAGGCCCAGAAGGTAAAAGCAGTTGGTAAAAGATAAAAGCCTAGAAATAAAACCTCGAGATGCTTCACCCAGGGATCCTCGAGAAGGCAATAAAAAGCCTCTCAGTAAGAAACAAGAGGGACCCGGAAAATAAACAAACAAGACCTAGTCAAGAGGATAGGGGGTCTCATCACAAGCCAACCTATTAGGTTCATGGGTACCTAACAGTATGACATTGCCACCATCTGGTTACCACGCCAGGGCAGTG
>JZKD02S2362711.1:0-16722 GCA_000966675.3 Picea glauca | reverse complement strand
ATGCATGGGTAAAAAAAATATTTGAAAAGGAAACATGTAGGATGGTTCGAGGAGAAATTGTGTTGTCGAAGGGAGTTCTTTTTGGAACTCTTTATAAGTTGGAAGGAAACATTATTAGTGATGGGTGTAATAGTTCCATTTTCCCTTATATTGGATTTGAAGAAGAAAGAACTCCTACAGTCTCTGGAGAAAAGGTTATGATGTGGCATCAAAGACTGGTGCATATCAGAGACAAGGGTCTTCGACTAATACACGGTAAAGGTATGGTTGAAGGTATGTCTAACTACTCTATGGATTTTTATTTCTATGAACATTGTGTATATGGGAAGCAGAATCGGGTAAGATTCCCCTCTGGTGAGACGAGGGAAGAAGGAATTTTACAGCTAGTTCACAGTGATGTATTTGGACATGTGTTGGTTCCATCATTGGGAAAATTTGTGTACTATGTCTCATTTATAGATGAATTCTAGAGGAATACTTGGATATATTTCCTTAGGAATAAATCTGAATTATTTGATAGGTTTAAAGATTTTAAGGATCTTTTTGATAATCAAACAGAGAAAAGAATTAAGGTGTTGAGGACATATAATGACAGATATTTCTATGGAAATGAATTTTATAAATTATGTAAGAAGTGTGGTATAGAAAGGCAGAATAATACTCCATATACACCTCAATAGAATGGAGTTGCAAAAAGGATGAATGAGACATTAATGGAAAAATAAAGGTGAATTATCAGTGGTGTCGAATTAGGGAAAGAATTATGGGCAGAGGAAGTGGGTATTGCATGTTACCTAGTCAACAAATCACCCTCATCAACACTGGATGACAAGATTCCACAAGAGGTATGGATTGGTAAGAAACTTTCTCTCACAAAGCTCAAGGTATTTGGTTGTGAGGCCTATGTTCATGTTCCAAAGGAAAATAGGAGTAAGCTAGATAAGAAGGTTGAAAAGTGTATCTTTATTGGGTATAAATATGCTCTCAAACGTTATAATCTAAGGAACCCAACAACTAAGAAGGTTGTGTATAGCCGAGATGTGGTATTTAGAGAAATGAAGAATGTTGTTAAACATGAAGTCCTACCAAGTAAGGAAGAACCAGAGAAAATAGATTTTGATTTAAGAGATGATGAATCAGACTCTATAGAAGAACATGGATCAGAAGAAGAATATCCTCATACTCCGGTATTTATGAGATCGGTTTGAGAAAGAAAGCTATCGGAAAGGTATACTCCATGTGATTTTTGTTCAATTTTTTCTTTGTATATTATTGATGATGATCCTAGAATTGTCATGGAGGCAGTGGATTCAGAGGATGGAAAACTATGGAAAAAGGCCATGGATTAATAAATGGTAGCCTTGGATAATAATGAGGCATGGGATCTAGTGGAGTTTCCGACTGGAAGAAATCCCATTGGAAGAAAATGTATTTAAAAATACATTGAATGTAGAAGGAAAATTGGAGAAATACAAATATTGGTTAGTAGCAAAAGGTTATTCCCAGGTTGAGGGAATTTATTTTGGTGAGATTTTTTCTCCTATTGCCAAGTTAACTTCTATTATATTTGTGTTATGTTAATTTTTCATTTGATTTTGAAGTAGAACATATGGATTTGAAGACAACATTCCTACATGGGGATTTGGAAGAAGAAATCTATATCTAGCATCTAGAAGGTTTTGTTGTGAAGGGAAAGAAGGAGCTAGCATGCAAGTTGAAAAGGTCACTGTATGGTTTAAAACAATCACCAAGGATGTGGTATCAAAAATTTGATACTTATATCTTGGGACTTGGCTTCAAAAGAAGCAAAGAGGATCATTGTGTGTATTTTAAATTAATTGGTGATCATTTGATTTATTTGGTCTTGTATGTGAATGACATGTTGTTGATAGGAAACAACAAGGAGATTATCCAAGATGTGAAAAATTAGTTGTCCTCTAAATTTGACATGAAGGATCTTGGTTCTTCAAATTTCATTTTGGGCATGGAAATTAAAAGAGATTGGAAAAAGAGGAAACTCTGGTTAAATCAGAGAAAATATGTGGAGACACTATTGCATAGGTTTAATATGCAGGAATGTAAACTGGTCAATGTCCCTATTCATGTTGGTGTAAATTTATTTGTGGATCGGTGTCCCAAGACATAGGAAGAGGAGGAGGACATGTGTCATGTTCCATATGTGAGTGTAGTTGGAAGTTTGATGTATGCAATGGTCTCTACTAGACTAGGAAATGCACATGCAATGGGATTTTTGATAAGGTATTTGTCAAAACTAGGTAAGGAGCATTGGACAATAGTAAAAAGGGTTTTCAGGTATTTGTGTGGCACTGCTAAATATGGATTGTGCTACCAAGGAAGACCAGGATTGGATAAAGTGTTGGAAATACATGGCTTTGTGGATGCAGACTAGGATGAATATCTAGATCATAGGAGATCTACAAGCGGGTGTGTGTTTAAACTATTTGGAGGAGAAATCAGTTGGATGAGAAAAAGACAGGCTGTAGTGGCACTTTCAGCTATAGAAATTGAATACATGAAAACCACTCATGCAAGTAAGGAAGAAATATGGTTACAAATATTGTGTTTAGGTATTGGGTTGGTACAAAAAGATGTAAGGATAGATTGTGACAACTAGAGTGCAATTTTTTTGATGAAGAACGTGACTTATCATTCAAAGACAAAGCATATTGATATTCAATATCACTTTGTGAGAGACATGGTTGAAGAAAATAAAGTGTTGTTGATGAAGGTGGGCACTTTGAAGAATGTTGCAAATTCATTAACAAAATATGTGAGCACTAATAAGTTCTCTTGGTTTAGAAGATCCATGGGCATTGTTTCCCTGGATTGTTGACTATGAAATCTTGTAACCCCTTGTATGCAAAGAAAACAACAAGTGGGATAGTGTTGGGTATGTGTTATATTCTTTGCACGACTAGCTATAGTGTCTACTACGTTGCACTGGGCATCCAGGGGGGTTTGAGGGGGGTCCTATAGCCCCCCCCTTTGGGGGTTACAGAGGGGATATATCCCCCTGCGTGGGGGTTCAGAGGCAACACCCCAGAGAAATTTTTTGCCTCAGCAAATGTGTCGCATTTTTTCCTCATTTTTCATGTCACCTTAATTTTTCATGTCCATTGTTGGGTGGTTTTTTGGTACATAATTTTTGTCGATGGTTTTATATTTCTGGTAAAGGAATTAGGGTTGTTGACTAATCCAGTTCAATGGGTTAGGGTTTTGGATGTCGCTGGCTCCTATGTGTATATTGTATTGTAAACAATGTATCACTATGAATGAATATAGAATATGTTGGTTTTCCCGGTTTGGGTTTCCAGGGGAAAAATCTATATGTAATGTGTGTATTTTCCATTGTATCTTTTATGTTCTTTTATTGAAAATTTGTTTGCAGTAAAATATTGTACAAGGTTAAAATCTACACAAGTACTGTGATTTGCTTTATGCCAATTTTCCTTTCTAGAATCAACCATTGGTACATCGCAATATCTTCAATTCATTTTTAGATGCAATTCCCAATCCCCAACCAAAGTCAAATTATTTATTTTTAGGCCTAAACAGTCATAAAGTCTTGTTCAAACACCCTAAAAAAATCTATTGTCTAACAAGTAAAACTAGGACTAAAAGAAACATAGATAATACGTCATCTAATATCGACGTCACATAAAGTGCAACTCAAACCCTCATTTCATCATGGAAAAACGAATTTTAAAGTGGGAATATATCCCATTCCCCCATAATCCATTGAACAATCATCTTCACCAAAATATAAGGCAATCCTAGAAAGAGAATGATCATATATGAAACTTCCTAACAAATTCTTGAGTTTGTCCATCTTTTGATTGTAACATGGACCAAGTACCTTCATTCAAAGACATGGGGGTAGGATTTGATCCATTATTATAGAATATATTATTATATTGTATGTTATTATGTTATAACATAATTATATATTATCTTGTTATTCCATTATATTAATATTATTATTATATATTATTTATTTTACATTCATTATTATTGTTGTTATTATTCTAGGATACAATGTGTGGGGAAAATCCCCAAGTATTTTTCCTCATTTCGAGGATGTTACCCAAGGTAAACCCTATATTCTTTAGGGGAAAAGGACATCAACAATGGGTGTTGGATTACTGAGAGGGGATGTGAATCAATAATGAGCAATTTAGTATTTTTAACCATAGTATACTCTTCAACAATATTCAACAGTTTATCATTAGCATTCAATATATCATCATAAGTATAACAACATCACATCACAATAGATACAAAGTAAACCCGAATTTACATGGAAACCTAAATGGGAGAAAAACATGGAATGATTTTCTTATATGTCAAAATAATACATTCGTTGGAAGCACCAACTTTCTAATTCTCCAGTTACAACTAGAAGGAGGCTCCAACCCCCTATTCTCAAGCTCCAACATGAAGGAAGTTGCAACTCCCTGAATTCTCTAGCTTCAACCAGAAGGAGGCTACAACCCCCTGATTTCTTCGGCTCCATCTGGAAGGTGGATACAACCACATTTCCTTGCCCCATCTTGCCTCCTTTAAGTATAAGTGTAGACCAATTGTCGCTATCACAAAATTTCCCATTGTCTTTGTCACTCTATCTTTGTCACTGTCATTGTCACTCTGTCTCTATCACTGTCACTCTGTCATTATCACTTTCATTGTCACATCAACCTCCATATTCTCATCAACCAACTAACATATGTACCATACCATGCATCAACTGTATTCCAACATACACACTATCTCATGCATCAATCGTGAACCAAGGACACATCAATAAGGAATAGTGAATCATGAACTAGAGCATCACCTATGTGTAACATGTACCATATACCATACCATCAACCATATGCATATCTATATCATATCATCAATGAAGTGTCTCAAAGAACCAATGCATGCCCCTCATGCATATGCCACCATACAACATGAATATGCCTCAACCATATACCATCAACTCAAAGATAAGAACGATAAGGACCATGTCATATGATGAACTAGATATAAGAGTGTTCCTCACTCAAACAAGCAACCAATATATACCATATCCAAATTCCAAACCAACCATACCAAGTATGCATCAAGAATACATCATATCATGACAAGAAGTAATCATCAAAACAAGTATACAACCATACCAACACCTCTGAAGTTGACTTGAAACAATAATATGTTAACTTATAACCTTCATTTTAGACTCTAGGGACCTGGTACCAACATCTACTCAAATTTTCATGAGATTTTCACATGTACGTGACTTTCTCTTCTACAAACCACGTATATACACCCTTTTCTTCATTGGARCCCATGTACATATGCTCCCTTACATACCTGCAACTCCCATATACCTCATAAATTAGGGCTTGTTGTAACTCCRATATTTTCTTCATCGACCCTTGTTTTGCTACCTCGAAAAATGAYGCTACAACCTTAGMAAAAGATCACTAGATCACAGKAAAGATATGAAACAAATACATGKATAAGTGTTCTTGTGAATGACTCCTTGAGGTGCTTATATACTTGTCTTAGATAACTCCTCTTCTTAATTTAGRTCTTMTATGGTTTTCTTTTTACAACAAATTTACCCCTTTGACCAAGAATTATAACAAACTAGGGGCTTCTTTTCCACTCTGCARGGCTTCCAACTTTACATGGACATATCTTCTWAAYAGTGAGGAACCACGTGGAATTCCACATATCACYGGAAAAKACAYAACATGTACTATCCATATATGAGTATCTTGCATGAATTTACTCTATCWTTCATATCCATATTCCTCATTCAACATYAGGTACCAAAACCACACCTTCAGGGCGTATTCAAGGGTTGACATCAATGACAACCAAACTATCAAMAATCTCCCATTTTGGCATTGATGGAAACACTTAGGAATGAAAATAATTATGCCCATGCTCCCCCTGTGACAATCACTCCCCCTGTCTACATGCTAMATTATCTTTGTCTCCATGCCTTTCTCTATCTCTCCCCCTTTGACATCAATGGMAAAGGGTAATCCTCCTCTTGGGGTTGCTCCCCCTGTCTATMRGCCTMTGTTATCTCTACCAACTTTTCTCTTCATGGTTCTTCCTCTGCAACTCTTTGATGTATATGAAAAKMATTCAGAAGAATTCATTACTTKAACTCTTCACAACTTMTTTTTATATCTCCCTATCTTACTAAGTTTGATGGYATGTGGATCACTGTGGGGCATAAACTATTCCAATATTTTGTTGCAKATACTCAAAAGTTTCCCTTGCAAGAATTTTGGTGAAGATATATGCAATCTACTCTTTTGTCCCAACATATTCTAGCTTGATTTTATTCTCTGTAGTATKTTCTCAAAGAAAATGACGCTTGATCAGAATGTGCTTCGTCTTAGAGTGCATAATTGGATTCTTTGAAATATTGATGGTGTGAGTGTTGTCACAAAGTATTGAAATGRGCTCATCATAMTTTACTTKCATATCCTGCAAAGTCCRCTTCATCGAAAAAACCTGAGTACAACATGTCGTTGTTGCAATGTATTATGCCTCTGTTGTGGAAAAATATATCAATGATTTTTTCTTTCTTAACCATGATACCAGGMACTCTCCCAAGTAAAAATATGCTCCACTTGTACTTTTTTTATCATCAATACAACCTGCCCAATCTACATCTGTGTAGGCAATAAGTGATATATCCTTCCCTTTTGGATACCATAATCCAAACTCTTTTGTACCTTTGAGGTATATGAATATCCTTTTTATTTCCATAACATGTGATTATTTTGGTACTTCTTGAAACCTTGCAACATGTCCAACTTCCTACATCACATCCAATCTAGAAGTTGTCACATAGAGTAAACTTCCAATCATTGATTTGTATTATCTCTGATCTACATCCTTAGAATCATCATCCTTACTTAACTTACAACTAGTCATGCATAAGAGTACTGACTGGTTTTCAATATGGCATTCCAAACTTCTTCAATATTTCTCTAATATACTTTGTCTGAGAGATTAAGATACCTTTGTTTCTCTGACATATATGGAGACCCAAAAAAAAAGACAACTCTCCAAGCAATGACATCTCGAACTCATTATGCATGTCTTTGGAAAATTTCTTACTCATATTGTCATCATCACTTCCAAAAATAATATCATCAACATATACTTCAATTAACATGATACTATCTTGATTTACCTTTATGTAGAGATTGATGTTTTCATTTCCTTTTTTGAACCCTTGTTGTTGTAAGTATTTGTCTAGTTTTGAATACCTAGGGGATTTTTTGAGACCATACAATGTCTTCTTTAACGTGCAAACATAATTTTCTTTCTCTAACAACTGAAATTCTTCTAGTTTCTAAATGAAGACTTCTTCCTTTAGATCTTCATTTAGGAATATTGATTTCACGTCCATATGATACACTTTAATTTTATTGGAGCATGCATAATCTAGTATCAGTCTGATTGATTCCATCCTAATGAATGGGGAAAATGTCTCTTCAAAGTCTGTACCTTCAAATTGAGAATATCTTTTTCATACCAATATTGTTTTTTTCTTGGTAACTTGACCATCCTCGTTCAATTTATTCCTAAAGATCCACTTTGTACCAATTACATTCTTATTCTTCATCCTTGGAACCAATTCCCAAGTTTCATTCTTTTATATCTAGTCCAACTCTTTAAACATAGCTTTGATACAGAATTCATCCTTGTTGGATTCTTGAAAACAAATAGGCTCAATAATAGATAGTAGTGCTAGATGTTAATGTTCTAGTGAGCAAATTCTTCTTCTAGTTTCGACTCCTACATATTTATTTTCGATAATATGTTCTCATGGATTATTTTTCTGCACTCGTTTGTTGGGTGTCTTTGGAGGTACTTGAATATCCTATTGTTCTTTCTCTACTTATGGATTCTCTTCTTCTTCATATACTTCTTATTCTTTCACATCTTCTTTGTGATCCTATTCCACTAAATATTTCTTAATTTCCTTTATCCTTCATCCATCTGTCTCATCAATCATCACATTGATTCTTTCCACTATTTTGTTGAATCTGAGATTGAAACATTTGTATTAATTCCTTTTTCTTGAGTACCCAACCAATATGCCTTTATCGACTCAAGAATCAATTTTTCCAATTCTTCCACTTCTCTTTTGATGTAGCACTTGCTTCCAAAAACTTTGAAGTGTTTTACATTTTTTGGTATTCATTTCCATAGCTCATATGGAGTCTTATCACTGTCATATTTTAGCATCCATCTGTTCTCAATGTGAACCATTGTATGCACTTCTTGTACCCAAAAGACATTTGTCAACTTGGAATCCATTAACATGGTTCTGGCCATTTCTTGTACTATTTTGTTCTTCTTTTCAACTATTTCATTTTGTTTAGGTGTCCTGGCTACTGATAATTTCCTCTTTATCCCATGCTCGTTGCAGAATTCCATGAATTCCTTAGATTGTAAATTATCCTCCATTGTCTGATCTTAAACACTTGATTTTCAAATTTCTCTCAATTTCAACCATCTCTTTGTATGCCTTGAATTTTTTGAATGCCTCTGACTTCTTATTTAGAAAGAAAATTGCAGTCATTCTTATTTAGAAAGGAAACTGTAGCCATTCTTTCCCCCATCTTGTAATTAATCATTTATCAAGATCACCATGCTATGGCATGGAAACAATGTAAGTGTATTATTGTTTGAATTTCAAATAACTAACTGTGGGGGTGAAGCCTTGAAGTAATGGCCATGATATCACTAGGGGAAAGAATGGGAAAACTATAAGAGAGGGTTCATTATGTCAAATGACCCCAAATTTCCTCTTGTTGGGAATAATAAACCCCCTCTATATCCCAAGGAGAAGAATCAATTAATGAAGGAAGGACTGGTGGTTGAATAATCAACCACCCCCATGAATGGAAGCATGGTCTTGCTAAGAAGACAGGAGGGTGTCATCCCAAAGTACCACAGAGTCCTACAAACCTAGGATGACCTAATTTTTCTTATGACAAAAGGAATGAGATAAGTTGAGAACCATCATGGGAAAGGAGTTAGAAAAAGATACATGCACAGACAGTTCAGGGAGAGGTGTGCGCAGGAGGCTCTGCAGAGAGCGGGAGAGACACCAGACAAGAGCACATGCACAGAGGGGAACGTGCAACCCGGATATGAAGAATAAAAGAGGAATTATGTGATCTTGATGTTGAGGAAGAATCTAATAAACCTTGTAGGGATGCTCTGACAGAGAGAAGGTCTATGAGAAATGGCATAGATTTCCTAGTGATATAATGGCTTGGCATGGGGGTGTCCAGAGTGATAAGAGTGAATTCCTTTGAGCCTATGTTTGGGTGGAAAGGAAGACACCCACGGTCATTTATCTAGCTGCAACATGTAATAGATAAGTATTTCTTGAACCCTGTGCAATTGAATTTAAATGCATGGTTGAATGTCTATGTAGGTAACTAAGATTTGCAGCGTTTAATTTATAATGATAATTTCAATAACTGTTCTTTTGTAAGTCATTGTATGAAAATGAGTGTAAGGTGATAATTTGGGCCTCTAGGATGGTATGAAGATACCCCGCTCTGGGTTAGTACTTAAATTTCTATGAAATTGGAGGGTGCTTCCTTCAAACCAGTAGTCTAAGAGACCACAGGCACGTTCCCATGGATTTAACCAAATCCTGGCTAAGAGTAGAGATTACAGCTTGAGATTCATTAGAGGGTCCATATGACTAGGGTCTGGGAACCCTGCATTAGTCCGAAAGGAGATATCTCTTATTGGCTTCAGAGCTTCGGGTGCTTGAATCTGTGAGATGTTAAAATTTTACAACCCCAAAACCCCCAAATTTTGGAGTCATGAAATTTTGTGAGTCATTGATATGGGGAGTATGATGGGGACCCTTCTTGACTGTCCAATCAACTAGTGGAGGTTTTCACGTATGGTGCTTCGGAAAAGTCCTGCTACAGAAGAATGGAGTTGTTGTAGCATCAAGAACTCTGAACATCAGAGTCACGAATTAATGAGAGCCATTGATCTGGAGAAGCTTCGGGACCACTCATGACCATTAGATCTACTCCACGGTTAATTTGGATTTGACCTACTCTTGGAGTAAGGGGAGAATTCTATGATGAAACCCCCGAACGCTGAAGTTGCAAAGTGATAGAGGTTGTAGATCCAGAGGTCTACATGGACGTATATTGATCATGAGATCAGAGGGTTTGGAAGGTTGTTAGTTCGAGGTGATGTGGCGTGATGACGTCACCTAGGGTGACGTGGACCCAAGTTTGACGAGCCATGTGTCGCTTTGATTTTCGCATATTGAAGACCTAATGTGCCCATTAACATGTGACATGTCATCACTGCCTCATCCACATATCACACCTAGAACTCAGTGCTTAGTCCATCTAGCAAAAGGAGCACAAGGGACCCACCTATATTTTCCCTCGTATCTAGTACGACTCCATGTATGAGAGTGGGTCCTTTGGGAGTACAAGACTTCAGGACTCCAGAGGTTTAGAGTGTGGTGTCAAGGATAAGTTGAAAGGTTCAGAGGCTGGAGTTACGTGGCATCATTTAGGAGGTCCGATAATTTAGGACTCCAGAAGAGTTGGGGTGTAGCATTGTAGAAAGGCCCAAAGGCCAAAGCCACGTGGTAGGATCACGGGATTTTGAGAGATAAGAAATTCAGGAGACTTGGATCGTTAGATTATATACTCCTAAAGGTGTCGAACTTATCCCGTAAGCATATGTGTTAACATGGAGGGATATCCGTCGTTGGATTATTGGTGGATCATGGATTTCCGCCATATATTTAGGAGCACTGGAAGCTCCAGGATCTTGGAGAAATTATATGATACATATGAGTCGATTCCAAATACATGCCACATGGCCCTTGACCAATAAGTGCCCAAAGGACTGTGGAAGGGAATTTCTCTCAATCCTGATCTCAGTTTTGAACGTGAAGACAGTAGTTGGAAAGATCTGAATGAGTAGAATTTGATGGAGGTATCAGAATTAGGATTTGAGATGTTTAAGGGAAAGATAAATTATGATGCCCCATCCCTAGAAAGGGTATTCAAAGGTCAGGTGTGTTACAAATTGGTATCAGATCATGGCAACAACACTTGGCCTTCTTGGGCTCATGCACGAGTTGTATACAAAAATATTATTGGAGGACTTTAAGGGGTGACACCCTATCTTTCCCATTCCTAAGAGGCTTAGTTAACCCTCTACCAAAGAGGGGGATGAAACCTGATATTGTTGATAGATGTTTTGGAATATGCATTATAGGTTGCTAATGCTCCAATTAAATAAGTTGACTTCACTTTGCAATTGTACGTGATGTTGTACAACCATAAGATTAGGTTACCAAGGCTAAGATGATCCTGTTGAAAATATTACTGCCGAACAAAAATTTTATGCATAAGTTCCTTGAGTAGAAGGATGCATATTAAAAGTTAGTTGGGATTTTACCCAACAAGATTGAATCATACTAGATGATGGCAAAACAATACTATCATTTCTTTGGGAAGTAATAGCAAATCCTACGTGAGTAGGATTATACTAATGGACACTAATAACAAGACTTGGATGTGAATGGATTGAAAAGATCTGTAGAAATAATAACTATTGCTTCAATAAAGGATTAAACCTTGTATATGTGTATGATCTCTTACAATTAGAAGATTGATGGAAATGGTAAGGTCAAATCACTTGACCTATAATGAATGAAAATTGTTTCTAGAATAACCCAGTAACAACAAGAATGAAAATTTGATAATGTTGCGGCTTATTTCCTTAATATGATAGGACTATAAGGATTTATGAGAGATGGATGTAAGGTCTGATTAAGGAGGTTTCAAACACCTTTGGATGACCAGCAGATCATATTGACATCCAGAAATGGATGGTATCCATATGGATATGGCTTGGTATACTCAAATATCTATAAGAGGGAGTTTAGGAAGAGATTCCCTTGTACATATATGTTGGACGAGAGTGAATTGAGGCATGAAGAAGAGACTATAAGTGGTTATCTTACTTCCTTGAGTGACACAATAACTACCCGTGTGAATTCCAAATTATGGAAGGTTTTTACAATAGAAAGGAAAAAGGTGACCCTTGTTGGTTATTGCCATGTAGAATGGGAAAAATTAGTATGAATTATGACTATGATACTAGTCATATGAGTGACTGTAATCTCTCACTAAAGAACACTAATATTAAAACTAAAATATCAATGTAAAAGGGGTGCAAGAGATGCACCTACATATATGTGTATACATGCTTAAAATAATAATATGACTGCAAGCCCTCAACTGAGAGGGAAGCTCAGGGTTGAGTTTCTCTCTGAGTCTTGTCATAATGATGGAAAAAATATCCTTGGGAGGAGGACCTAGAATTATGATATGTCCATGTGCATGTATGACATGGAAAGGGTGCAAGCAATGAGCTTGCATGATGAATGTATGGCTATGTTTGTATATGTTTGAGTACATGGGTTTAATGCATTGTGAGACTTCTTGACATGAAGAATGATTTTAATACCAATTAGGTATGAATGATATTAAAGGTGCAAGATATGCACATGTATGATGTATGTATATATGCATACAAAAGGAACAATATGACTACCTTGATGAGTGAAATATGAGGCAATAATTTCACTTGCCAAAGTTTAATGAATACCATGGATGCATGGTTGACTCCATTCTGAAGATTCATGAAAGTTATGTTTTGAATGATAGATTTAGGGGAATGTGCTCCATTCCTTCAGGAAAGACCAATATAAATAGATGAAATATTAAGGGAGCAAGGATGCTCTGTTGTTATGATAAGAGGAAAATGAGTATGCCTTTGAAGTGCACATGAGAATGAATAAATGAGTATGTTTGATTGAATTGAATTGGTTGAAACCATGTAAGAAAAGGAAGTGAGGCCTTAGAAATAACTTAGCCGAGTTGAAATTCCCAGGATGTGTAGAAGGAGTTGGAGAAAGGGAAGAACCCTTAACTCTTTTCTTGTTATGTATTATTCTTTTCTCTAGGATGGGAAAGATGGTACGTTGATGAAAGTGAATTTCTTGACACCATAGTGAGGGTTGTATTACTGTAGAAACAGTTGAGAACTATTTGTATTTCATTAATGAAAACATTAAGTATAATGTGATGAAGTGCATAGAGATATGCTAGGACATATCTGAAAATTGTTTAATTGGTTTAAAGGCTATGATACTTGCACTTTTATTTTTACATGATGATTAACGTAGTTATGGTGTATGTCATGTGTAGAGAGAAATTGGAACTGTTAAGAGAAACAATTTCCAATGATGGATAACCTCAAGCAGAGGATGACTATGAGCAGGTTATTCTGGAGATATTGTTGAAGGGACTTTAGAAGTCTCGGGGAAGCACCATCGATAAGGTAATATCAGAGAGAGTGTGGGCAGACAGAACATGTATTAAAAGTGTTCATGCCTATGTGGCACAAGGTATAAAGGGATTGGGTAAGAATCCCTTCTGAAATGTTTTATTGTCTTAATGTTATGCACAAAATTTTGAAATACAGTTGTGTGCCATAGATACCCAAGTAGGGTATGATTTAGGAAGGATAACCTGAATGATGGAGGTGTGAAACATTGGCAGTAAAGATTGATTGTATGATGCAGAAGCATCTAAACCAAATGATCTATTTTGACTCACAAGGTAAAAAACCTTTACTAAGGGAGTTGGTTCCCTAATTGTTCATTTTGTTATGTAATAAATATCTTAAATACCTCTAGAAGGCATCGAGAATCTTAGTGGTTAGGAAGTTTGGTTTGTTTTTCAATTATAGACGATGAGAGTAATTGTAGGGATTAGGAGTGATCAGTTTGTTAGAATAGTGGAGGCTCGATAAAGCTTAAATTTGATGAGTATTGAAATAGAGGGGGAGGCTAGAGAGTAATCATTGGAGATCAGATATAGGAGAGCCGAAGATCAAGCCTATAGATCTCTAAGAAAATCTAATTGAATTGCAGATGAATAGAAGAATTTGGTTTCTTTATTATCAATTTTTTTTGTGTACGAATTAATCTATGTGTCTTTAAAAATTCTTGTATGTTACGATAATCAAATGTTTATGTTCCCAAATCAAGGTTAGAAATATCCTTTATATAGACAGTAGGTGCAATATTGTATAAATCACTTCGATCAGCCATAGATCAAGATCGTGAATATCGCGGAAGAAAACCCTGATCGAATTAGGTTAATCAAGAACCTGACAGAGGAGATGAATGTAAGCCATTCATCAGAGGGAAAACTCATCTCAGTCATCATATCAACTTAAATATCCACTGGAGTTAATAGATCAAACACCAGCCATTCGATTAGATCGATGGTCAAGAAACATTGCAGAGCGCGAAGGAAAAAATAACGGACATGCTAGTTCACGGTCCACAATCAACCAACATCGTTGATCTCGTAGGGGTGGATGGTAAATGACCACGATTAAAAGAGTCGAGCGAGCAATTTTCAGATTGCGGAGATTGAACTCTCAAATAAAGAGTGAGCACATTGGGGTTCTGCAATCACTATGAACCGTCGATATGTGAATGATCGGTGGGTCAACCTGCAAGGAACCCACATGTTAATGCTACGTAAATTGGTAGTGTGATCGGGTTCTTTGATTGATTTTCGAATCTGGTTTTGAATTATGTTGGCATTTAATAAGGATATAGCAGGGTTTAACTTCAGCCTTGCATCATTGTAACCCTTGAAATAATTCATGAGCTGATATGTCTGCATTGACCAATCAAGGAATCATTGGAAACAAAAGTGTTCATAGACATCACGTTGATTTAATGCATTGAGAAGATGCATGTGGTAAAAGAATGGGGCATATATAGGACTGCCCATTGTTGAAGAAGTATCTTCCAGTACTCTACAGAGTTGAACAATTGCAAAAGACAGAAATTAGGTGACCCTAAATGTTGGTACCCTGATTATTGGTAAGTAAAGAAATGATTAAAGGCATTCATGTGAAACTTTGACCTTCATGAGTGATGATTTTAGGTTGTGGATGATTCAAAGCATAAAATATGGATCTACTATAATAATAAATATGGACAGAGAATCTGTATGGTAATAAGTGGGATGAGTTCCAACACCCCTTGGTAAGAGTGCCTGACTTGAAATCTAATAATTTAAAACCAATTTAACAGTACATCGGGCATGCATGTGGCCATGGAGATTGGCACATTGACTAAATTTATTTGATATCTAAATTGCATTTGGAAAAATTTAGTATGTTGAAAGGATGCATGCGTAAACAATGATATAGTTCCTTTTGCTTTGTACCCTTTCTTAGATGAAAATGACTTGAACTGTTAGTGTGCATGATTTTGAAAATATAATGTGCATGAAAACTAATAATTCGTTTGGCTAAGGAATGTTGAAACTGCAGGAAGAAAAGGGCCTTGAATATGGAAATATCATAATCCCATAAGGAAGACCAATTTCATGTTGATGTAGACTGCTATGGGAAAAAAAAATCCCATACTTGTGAATCTGGTTCCTATGTGGAATAGATCTGAAGAAAAAAAATGTGGAATTTGGAAATCTGTGGGTGACATATTTGCAAGAAAATTCTGAATTTGAAATTGATGATAATATCTCATAATTTTGTATACCTGTGATACAAGTGAGATGAAAAATATCTGTCTCAGGAGGACAGGTGAAGGTTGTCAAGCTAGAAATCATGAAAAATGATATTGATTGGACATGATAACCCTTTGGCAAGCCATGATCACCTATAATATGTTGTTAACACAAGCCAGAAGGATGCCTTGGTAGAGTAAGTCTGAGGGACGCCTCGACTGTAAGGCTCAATGAAGTCTTTATAACTCTTCTTGTGTGATAAATCCTTGGAAAGGATAGATGGATCACTCGAGGGATTGTATAGCAGAGAAAGGGATGCCTAAGCCTAGGCCTGGAGGGTGAGTGACCACAAGGAAGAGAAGACTTTGATAAATCTCATATGCAACTAATTGGGATCATGCACACAATGGTATGTCCAGGAAAAATAGTGAGACAATAAAACAAGACAGCCATGTGGATACAAATCCATGAACTGCACAGATAAGTATTGTGCTACATTGTGAAATATTTTTCCTCTTGAATTTAGAACAATAGTATTAGGTTTTCTCATGAAATTGTGATTAATGTGCTTGTTGTCCAAGATTTAGTGAAGACGGGTGAAGAAGGCCAAGAGTCTGAAAAGGACCTGACCAAGGAAGAGGTTCAAGACTTCTGAAGTAGCTAAATGAGAAAGGCATGACATGTGTTACTGAGAAAGAACATTGAGGACTATGTTCCTTTTAAGGGGGAGGGGATTGTAACACCCTTTTTTCCCCCAACTTGTAATTAATCATTTATCAGGATCACCATGCTATGGCATGGGAACAATGTAAGTGTATTATTGTTTGAATTGCCAATAATTGAATATGGGGGTGAATCCTTGAAGTACTGGCCATGATATCACTAGGGGAAAGAATGGGAAAACTATAAGAGAGGGTTCATTGTGTTAAATGACCCCAAATTTCCCCTTGTTGGGAATAATAAACCCCCTCCAGATCCCAAGGAGAGGAATCAATTAATGAAGGAAGGACTGGTGGTTGAATAATCAACCACCCCCATGAATGGAAGCATG
>JZKD02S2362666.1:364342-377957 GCA_000966675.3 Picea glauca | reverse complement strand
AACGTTTTCGAATTACAAATACTCGAGAGGATTTTTGACTTCCCATTGATTCTCAACGCCCTTTTAGACGTATGAATTCTTCCGGAGAATTATTTGTTGTATCTTCCTGATCACCCGTTGGGCCTTTTCCTAGTGTCGAAGTCCAAGATCCTTTTTGGTCTGCAGGTGATTTCTGGAGGACGCTTTTCGGTCCTGATTCGCCTGTAGTCTCCGAAATCAACCCTTCGGTGTTTTCTGAGACAGAGACTGTACCGTTGACTACCACTTATCACTTTACTCTCCCTGCCGAGATGGCCCATCTCGCAAATACTACGAGTGTCCCAACCGGGTTCACTACAGCTGGTCTTGCTCCTATAAACACACAGTGAACGCCCGATGTCACTCCGACATTACCACTCGGATACCATGCGTTGAATGCTTTGTTGAATGCTTATGTTCCAACACCTCTGTAAACCCCATCTGGTACTCCTGGTGGTCCTTCTTTTCCTGGGCATTCTATTCCCGGTTTTATCCCGACACTCCCTCAATTTTCTTCAGGAAATTTTAATCCTAGTGGCTCTATACCGTCCATTACAACAAACTTGCAGACTCCCGTTGGTGGACATGGTGGTACAATTCAACTTCCTCTTACCAGACACATTCCAATTACTACTCAACCTTCGATTGGAACACAACTTCCAGTTGGAAATCCACCTACGATTGGGGGACCAACCCCACCTTTTGGACAAAATATACCTTATGCTTTGGCCCAGTATTGGAATCAGATGATACAAAATATTCCTCAAACAAATGGGGGGAAATAGTTGTCTGTCCCTACTATAGGACAACCATACCCAGGTATACCCAATCCTATTTGGGGTACGAATTCTCAAACTCATGTCCCCACTCAAGGTTACAATTCCTCGAGTTACTATCCTATACAACCACCACCGAATCTGCCTGGGTCTTCTCATAATGTGAAGACTGCTTATGGTCCTACTGGTTTTCCTACAGGACTTCCTCCCCAAATCCACCAGTACCCACAGGTGAATCGACAGTTACCTTTTCTCTCTACCTTGGATTTTCCAGATTTGTCTAGGATTTTAAATGATTCTATTCGTCACTCTCCCCAATGGCCTACTATGCCAGCCAAGCTTCCTTCGGACATTCCTAAATCTAACGATAAAGTGGGAGAGGAACCAAACAATCACGTTATGACTTTTCACCTATGGTTTTCATCCAACTCATTTATGGATGACTCTATTCGTTTACGTCTTTTTCAACGAACCCTTACCGATTTTGCTGTGAAGTGGTATATTGAATTTCTCCGAGGTTTCTTCTCTGACTTCAATACCCTAGCTATGGCTTTCCTTACGCATTACCAGTTACCGATCCATTACGACACCGAGACTGAGATTTTGACTTCCTTCAAACAGACTAAAGGCACTCATATATCTGATCACATCCATGAGTGGCGAAGGAGATGACGTCTCATTAAACTTGAAATCCCTAATCAGTTACTGGAAGAATGGTTTACAAAATCATTTGTGAACGAAATCGGTAAGGACATTTCCATGGGTGGTGTTGTCATGGAAAAGAAGGCTATAAGTCGTGCTCAGTATCTTGATCTCGTTTATTCACAAACGGGAACACTTGATGATTTTCTACCTAAGTTACCTCGTCCTAATGCTTCCAGCACATCAATGACTCCAGCTGCCTCGCATGCAGCTGACGGTGTGATTGGCACTGCCCAAGCTCAATCACATTCTGTTTCAAGCACAAACTCTAAATCTTCTTCTTCTAATGTTCAAAATGCTCCGTCTCCTGCCACTCCCATCGAAAAAACTTCTGAGGTAAACATTGTTCAATCTACCCCAGCCGGAAAAAACAAATCTAAAAAGGGGAGAGGTAATAATAAGGAGGGTAAAAATAATAATCAAATCAAGAAACCTAAAAATACTCCTGTTGAGGACCGGGATAAGCACAAACCTCGATATCCTTGCCTTATCTATGGTGATGATCACTACACGTAGGATTGTCCATGACGTGTTGAAGTCACTAAGTTCCTTCAGGGAGCCCTGAAACCATCTACTCCAGCTGTCTTTTCCCAACCCTTCCCGTCTCAGTAACAAGCTCAGTTGGTCATTCACGACCAACCCTCCTCTTCTACGACATCATATGTTTTGATGTGTACTGGTGATTCTAAGTAGAACAATTTTGCACTCATGACTTGAGCCAAAGATCATTCTCCATCTAAGGAGAAGGTTGGCGATTTACCTCCTACTTTGGTACAACCCTCTCCAATGACTCCACCTACTAACGGTCCTCTTCATCTAGAATGACCGAGCCTCGACACAGTTCTGTGACTCCCCCCTAAGGGTGTCATTCGGAAATCGGCTTTCAATCCTCATGCTCGTGTGGCCCAGAACTACAACATTGTTGAAGATCTGGCCCATGCACCTTCAGCAATGTCAGCCCTTGAAGTCCTTCAGTCTTGTCCTGCACAATGGAAGGCATTGTTGAAAGCTATAGGTGGAATTGACCCAACGGATACGAATTTAATAGTCTTTGACTTGGAAGATCACATTCCTAGGTTACCCCCTCAACTCGCATTTCAAATCCAAGTTGTTGTCTCTGAAAAGAACATTTGCAAAACTATTATCGACGAGGGTGCCTCGACGTGTGTTATGTCTCTTGCTTGTTGGAAAGCCATTGACTCTCCTCCTTTGAATGAATCACAAAATACTCTTAAATCCTTCAATGACTCTGGTTTTAAGCCTTACAGTGTTCTCCCTTCGTTGCCTATCATGTTAGAAGGTAAAATGGTCCAAGTTGAAGTGGAAGTCTTCGACACTCCCCTTGATTATAATCTTCTACTTGGCCGCAGTTTGATCGATTCCATGCGCGTCGTTGTGTCAACACTTTTCCGTGTAGTACGTTTCCCTCATCAAGGAAAGGTTGTTACCATTGACCAACTTGCCTTCTTCAATTCTGATACTCATACTGGAAACGTGTTATTTATTGCTAAAACCCCACCAAGTTATGAGAATGTCGGTGTAGGCCTTTTAAAGGACTCCTCATTAATGGGTACTTTCACCATTCCACTGCCTGATGTTCCACGCCCATCAGTTACTTCTATCAACATGATTTCCATCATGCCTCACGAAATTTCTGCATCTTTCGACCCTTGGATAATCCCTGACCTTGGAGATCATCTTCATTTTGGAGACGCAATGCCGTTAAATCTGGTTGAGTCTGCTTATCAGGCTATTCAATCGACAACACCTTCTACCCCTTCTCTTGATGAGTTGTCTCCATATCCTTTTCATGTTATTTTTCCCACTGACGAGATGATCATGTTCATTATGGAGGACACCCCTTGGGACGATGGGCATCATCACTCCATACTCTTTCTGGAACAACACACTCTTGAGAATTATCAACGGATTTCGACTCCATCGACCGTTGTTGTCATCTCGACGGTTCCCGCGACTACACACGATGTGTTTGCTGAAGGGAACTTAAGTAATATCACTCCCACGATTCCCATTGACATATCCATAAAACCTAGGATTGTTGAAAATGTCCATATTGGAGCTTTGTGTTCGTCCGATGAAATCGTCACCTATACTTCTCTTTTCAAATAATTTTGTGACATCTTCGCCTGGAGTTACGAAGAGATGCCAGGTATTGACCCTACTATTGTTGTACATGAGATTAAGACATACCCCGGCGCTAAACCCGTCCGGCAACACCTTTGTCCAATTCACCCACGTAAAGCGGCTGCTATCAAGCTCAAAGTTGAAAAACTTTTGAAAGTCAGCTTTATTTATCCGGCGGCTCTTACAGAATGGGTTTCCAATCCTATCCCGATTGACAAGAAAGGCGACAGTATTCGTGTATGTGTTGATTATAGGGATATTAACAAAGTTTGTCCCAAGGACAACTTTCCTACCCCCTTCGCCGATCAGATTGTCGATGACTGCGCCGGAAGTGAAATCTTCTCCCTCATGGATGGTTTCTCCAGCTATAATCAAATTAACATTGCTCCTGAGGACCAACATAAGGCTGCCTTTATTTTTCCTTGGGGTACTTTTGCCTATAGGAAACTCACTTTCGGACTTAAGAATGCGGGTGCCAATTTTCAACGTGATATGTCTTATGCTTTTCATGATATAAAGCATATTGTTCAACCTTATTTGGACAATTTACCATCTCATTCTATGCACAAAGTTGATCACCCAACCCACCTCCGAGCTATTTTCGTTCATTGTCGATTCTATCGTATACGTTTAAATCCTCATAAGTGTGTTTTTTGCGTAGAATATGGCCATCTTCTAGGTTTTATCGTTTCACGTCAAGGGATCCAGGTGGATCCTATTAAGGTTGAGGCGATCCTTAATCTCCCTCCTCCTTCTACACTGTGCCAGTTGCAAAGTTTGCAAAGGAAAGCAAACTTTCTTCATCGTTTTATCCCTAATTACGCCGAGATCACTCGTGGTTTTACGCGGCTATTAAAGAAATATTCTGAGTTCGTCTGGGATACCATTGCCAACAATGCTTTCGAAGCTTTGAAGTTGTCCCTCACACGAGATCCACTTCTCTTTCTTCCTGATTATAGTCGTGATTATTTCCTTTATCTTGCTGCCTCGGAGTACACTATTGGCATGGTTCTTGTCCAAGAAGATGATGCGCACGATGAACATGTTGTTTACTACTTGAGTCGAAGTCTCACACCAACTAAAATCAAGTATCAACATGTTGAAAAACTGGCCTTGGTTGTCGTTCAAGCCGTCCAACGCTTCTGGCATTATATCCTCTCATGAAAAACTACAATGATTTCTCATTGCAACCCTATGAAACATATTTTGACACGTCAATTGCTAGGGGGAAAATACTCCAAATGGATTTTCATACTCCAGGAGTTTGACTTGGAATTTGATCGTGCCAAGTCCAAGAAATTCTTAGTTTTCGCAGAGTTGATATGCGATTTTCCTCACTCTGCAACGGAAAATGTAGCAGTAAATTCATTACTCGATGAATCTCTTTTCCTTATTAGCACTGACGATATTTGGTATGGGGATCTCATTATCTATCTCTAAACCTAAACTTTCTGGCCTTCTTTGTCTAGTACTGAACGACGTCGCATACACTATCAATCTTGTCAATACATTATCCTCGGGGATACTCTTTACCGTCGGGGAATTGACTCTGTTTTTCAACATTGTCTCACGTTTGACGAAGCTGAGAAAGCTTTGAATGATTTCCATTCTAGAGCATGTGGTGGTCATATGTATGGGTATGCTATTGCCCAGAAGATCTTATGCGTAGGGTATTTTTGGCCTTCTTTGTTTAACGACTGCATTACTGTTGTTTAGAAATGCCATGCCTGCCAGACCTACAATCAGAAAATTCGGTCGCATCCTGCTCCTCTTCATCCTGTGGTTTCAGTTGGTCCTTTTGCGAAATGGGGCATCGATTTCATGACATGTCACCCTCACTCGGCCGGGGGGCATGGTTACATCATTGTAGCCATTAATTACTTTACGAAATGGGCTGAGGCAATGCCGACATTCAACAATATTGGAAAGACCGCAGCCTTATTTCTTTTCAATCACGCCATAGCTCGTTTTGGTGTTCCCCAAGCTATCGTCACTAATCACAGTAGCCACTTTAGGAATTTTATGATGTCTGAACTTACGGAGAAGTTGGGTATTCGTCATGATAACTCAACGCCCTATTATCCACAAACTAATGGCCAGGTCGAAGCAATCAACAAAGTTCTCATCACTATGCTTCGACGAATGATAGGAATTCATAAAACAAGTTGGCACACAATGTTGTTTTCGGCATTGTGGGCGTATCAGACATCTGTTAAATCCACTACTGGGTTTACGCCCTTTCGGTTAGTCTATGGTGTGGAAGCCATTCTTCCTATAGAATGAGAGGTACCCTCTCTGAAGCTAGTTGTTGAACTCCTACCCAATACTTCTACTGAAGAAGAAAGTCTATTGTATCTTTTGCGATTAGACGAAACTCGACGTGACGCTACCCTAGTAATAAAATCCCAGAAGAAACGTGTCAAGGCCCAATACGACAAGCATGTCAAGCCTCGCATTTTTTTCGAAGGTGATCTTGTTCTTCTTTATGAACAGGATCGAGATGTGTTAGGAGCTGGGAAATTTGAACCCATGTGGCGAGGTCCTTATATTATTCGCCGAATTTTGGAAAAGGGAGCATATGAGTTGGTCGATTATGATGGTATCCCTTTGAGTGAACCCAGGAATGGGTTGTACTTGAAGAAGTACTATGCATAAATTATTTGTGCACAAGTACTTGTATTTTAATGTATCATACTTTGTGTGTGACACTATAGTTTTCTTTTATCGTTATCTGGTCTCTGCCCTTATGTGATGTTGTGTTTGATTTCCAGATGTCAGAGTCTTCACTACCCTATATTGGCTTTGTTGATGGTGTTAGCCGTGGTACTCGGAACCTTGCTTCCGCTGCGTGGGCAATCTATACCCCAACAAATGAACTTGTATCTTTACGAGGTGTGTGCCTCGGTCGTGCAACTAACAACATTGCATAGTATAGCGTCATCATTGAGTTATTGGTTGATGCTATCTCGCTCGGAATTCATCATTTGGTTGTACGAATTGATTCGCAGTTGATAGTACTATAGTTAAGTAATGTCTACTCTATTCGAAGTCCTACTTTGTTACGGGTGTATTTGTGAATTCGCCTCTTGGAACGTCATTTTGATTACATTGAATATCAACATATTCCTAGATGTCTAAATACATTAACAGATGCATTGGCTAATTATGTATTGGACAGACATTTGAATCATTTATAAGTCAAACACCACAAAATTCACACAATATAAAGTAAACCGGTAGAAGCTGCCTATATATATAACGATCAAAAGAGTTTTTTACAAAAGTTTGTCCAAAGACCAAAATGTCAAAAATTGAAGTTTATAGCTTCTACAAAGTGACGTCATGGATGACGATCACGGTAACACATGACTGCCCTAGCAACCCTACGGATCAGTCGACTCATAGATGTTGATACCCCTATAGTATGACGTTGATCGCGTCGTGGAACCTCTTCCAAAGTCATGTCTGGAATGTCTGCAGTCAGGCCCTCTAGATTATGTTCCACCACCTGATAATCCTCAGCATACTGTGGTGCTACTGCTACCTCTCCTCGTCTCTGGATAGGAGAAGTGCCAGGAGGTCTAAATGGTCCAACATTTGTGTTATCAACAAATGTTTTTGTATTAGTCTTTGGATGAACATATAAAATAAAAAACATTTGAATATGATAAAAATTCACAAAAACATTGGAAAAGAGAAAATGTGTGTACTTCTTACCAAGGTCACCCCACTGAGCATCTTCTGGTAATACCAAATCCGGATCTCCTCAGAAATCCATCCCAACATAAGCGTAGTCATCAACCATCAACATCTGTGGTTGAAGCCAATCAAAGAATGTATCATCATATCTGATGATCGATCCTGCTACGTGTCGGGCCATGAGCCGACACCATCTCAGCATCCACAGATCCCTAGGAGCCGATAAATTCCACTCCACTTGTAGCCTCAGTAATGGGACCCGCTCTAGGAAGAAGGATACCAGCAAAGATCCATACCCGAATTGCTTCAGGTCGCCGCACCTACATTTGGTCAATTTCTTTTTTATACTGCGCAACACAGCATCTACCCAATTGAACACTCGACGCTCAGTACACTCAATAGCATACTAGAAGTATCTCTGTAATGCAATATGAGGAGCAGAACTCCCAGCCATCTGATATATAGTGAAAAGGATAATACGGAGGGTCAAGTCTCGTACCCCCCAGATAGCCACTTTTCCTTTCTTTCTCTCAGCCTCGGGTACGCAATGTAGATTGCAGTACTCACTCATATTTATCCCACCTCCTCTACTATCGGTTAGGCTCACATAGTACCCCTGTCGGGACAATCCGGTCAAAAAGTATATGTCCTCAATATCTAAGGACAGTGTGTGGACCCCCACACGAAACACTTGTTGATCCGGGTCCCACATACGGACCAGGTACTCTAGTAGTCTGACTTGGGCCCTCATGCCTGGGATACGAAAGTATTTCAAGAGCCCACAATCTCTCAACGCAGCTATGGTAGGTGGATGATTTTCGACCATTGCATTATCCTCTTCATGTTCCCTTTCACGCCACTCAGGCACCATGTTGCTGGACAATTATTTGCACAAGGAACACAATAAGAAGATTAATAACTTTTTTCATGATATGGATATCTTCCATTGGCCTAAAATTTTAAAAAAAATTGGGCTTTGTGGTTCTCGCAGGTGCCCTGTGTGCACAGTGCGAGAACCTCACAAGTGGCTTAAGACTCACCTACGAGAATGCATCATTCTCGCAGGCCCCGTATAGCCTGCCTGCGAGAATGGCAGCGCGTACAAAGGGTTTGAAAAATCAACCTAAAAATGCAAATTTAACCAATGAAATGACAAATTTAAACCATGAAAATGTCAAGGACGAAGAGCTTACCTTAATGTCGCAGACGGCTTGCTAAATGGTCTCTCGTAGTTCCCACAAATTGATGCCAAAATCAGAGGGTAAAAGAGGGGTTTTTTGAGCTCAATAGTGGAAATGTAAAATGGTATGGTAAAAAAGAATATTTACTCATTTTATTTACTTTTACTATATCATTTTAGGTTTTTATGATTATTTATCAACTAAACCCTAATCCCTAATGTCATGATGAGTGCAATTCTTGCAGGCGTGATGACTTTGATGATTCAATACAGGGTTATGGACATGTTTTTCTTTGTTATCGCATGTTTTTGTTTGTTTTTTATGGTTTTTACATAAAACCTTGAGCGTCGTTTTTGTCCATTCTTGCGCTCGTAAATACATAAGAATGCGATTGAGCATACTTTTATCACTTTTTCAGGCTCAACAAGGTTACACAAAAAAGGAACCCCCCTGGAGTCCTCTTTAAGATCTTTTCAGACTCTCTAAACATGAAAAGATCGTCGAGCGACCTTGTTATTTTCACGCTCGATAAATTATTTGAAGTAAGCGTCTGGTGAGCGATAATTTATCTTTTTTTCGGTATCGTCCAGACTATTTTATGAAAAAGGAACTGAGAGAGTTCTCTTTTAAGTGTTTTTCCAAACTCTATAATTTTGAAAAACCTTCGAGTTTTCTATCTCTAGACTCGTTAAACAAACATTGACAGACCCGTGATGGGACCGAACCACTCCTTCTTAGGGTTCATTAAACATACTCCGAGGGACTCGTCCGAAGGATGAGCTTACATCAACAAGCATATGTTATCCTCCTCAAGCTTGCGTAAAAATAAAGAGGTACTCACCAGAAATGCTGAGGGAAAATTTGGGAAAGGGATATGTTTTCATCATTGTATTGATTGGCAGTAAGTGTCGCTCTTGAACATGACACCCCCTATTCATCATTTGAAGCCGATTTGGGAAATCCATTTGTCCCTCATTCGATTGATTCCAAGGTCATTCCCTGTGTCATCTTTGAGTCAATGTTTCCAAATCATTGGTCGTGTCATTCATATGTTCAAGAGAAGTCCATCTGAAACCTATATTGAGTCGTCCATCTGCAGTTATCCATTCTCTCTGTGTCGGCCTTCCCTGTGTCCAGTCCTACTCTGTTTCAACTTCAAAATCTGTTACTCATTTCGTGTCATTAATGAGGGGTACATCAAGGCCCTCATGTGACGAGTTTTGTTCCGTCGACTTCATCTCATTATCTGGAATCAAGACTTAGAAATTATTTGGTACCTTGGATCTTGCATGCCTCAATGGCAGGTTTCCTCGCTTTCAAAAATGGGTTTACATCATTAACCCTTGATCGAAGGATTCCATCGGATGTTCAACTTCAATTCATTTATTCACACTCGATGGATTGTACTGTGGTAACTTGGGAGTCATTGACATCAATGGTGATTTCCCTCGCACTTGTTAATGGTTACATCAATGACCGGTAATCAACTGGTTTCTGCCTTGTTCGACTTCAACACATGTAATCACATGATTAGATTCGTACTTTGGGTGATGAGATTGAAGACCCTGGATATAATATTCATGATCCAGGTTGCAATGGAGTATGTATAATTTGTGACACGTAGATCCACTGTGTATGTCTCGTGGCTATGTCGTCTTGATTTAAAAATTTTCGCATAGATCCACGGTGTATTCTAGTGGCTATGCTACATTTTGACTGCATGGATCCACAGTGTATGATTGGTGGCCATGACCCAGGTCTACAATGTTATCAGTCTATGATATGATTATGGGAATTCCTACCTCAAAATTGATATATATGATATGTTGCAGATGCTTGGTTGTTCGCAGGTTTTCGATTAGATGTGCCCCTGGTTCTCGACACACACACGCATCTTACAAAGTCTATTGACTGTCACTGTTTCCAACCTCATACTTTGGGGGGCATTCTTTTACCCATGATTTTGGTCATCATGATGATGTATTGATGATGGTGTACTTAGGCTCTTCATAGGAACTTTCTCCTGAGAAAAGTTGCTTTCTTCTCTTTCCATAAATATCATTTTTGAGAGAAGTTCACAGGCTGCTAGTATATTTGCCTACGAGAATGCATGATTCTCGCAGGCTGCCTTAAGCCAGGGTGCGATAATTTCACACTGTAATGAACTGCTAGGGTGCGAACTCTTTCTAAAGAAAGGAAAAAGATGAATTCGCGATGCTTCTAGAAGGGAATTTTCTAGAAGGATGAGATGGCATTCGAATGGTTATCCCAGTACTGGATTCCCTGATATTTTGGGATCATTCTTATCCAAGTAACTAATTCATTCTCTCCTATATATTGAAGGAATTCTCATGGAAAAGGTTAAGAAAACAAGGTTAAGCAAGATTTATTGGAGAATTAGTGAAAGCATTGTGTGAAGTTTTGAAGCTTGAACAACAGGCTAGGAAACTCCAGCAAGGATATCATAAAGGTTTTGATCTTCTTCATGCAAGTGAGAAAGTGTGTGTGTCAGAGCCAAGGGCCATCGAAAGGAAGTTTGCAACATCAAGGCTCAGGTTGTAATATTTACTTTCCATCAATATGATACAGTAATATCTCCCTTTCCCATAAAGCTATTTCCACTTTATTGTATAATTCCTTGATCATATACATAGATTGACTGTTGAATAGATTGAGCTTTCTTCACTTTGGTTGGTTTGTGCTGCGTTGGTATTGACTACACAAGAGCACTGGAGCAAAGTGGGAGAAACAAATACCATAGGAAGCAATTATAAGGTATGTTCTTAGTTCTTGCCTCCTATTTAATTCAATGGTCAAAATCTAGGGAAAGAGTCATGTTCTGTCTTTCTTTGTTCTAGATCCAGGTGGATCTAGGGAGATCGGTTAGTGTCCGCACCTATGGATTTATCCAATAACAATATCCTCATGTGAAATATGTTCTTCTCCTAGATCTAACAGTGGTCCTAACTCCCAAAATGTATCTCAGATCGACGACTGAGAGTGACTTCGTTCTTCGACGCTTCGGGTGAATTTACATGTTCTCAACTCATTTTTGCTGAAGTGGTGAGCATCGAATTTGATTATTATTCTAATCCAATGACCATCATGTATTTTCCATATCCGATGTTCCTCATTTACTTTGGGACTTCGACCTTCATCTTTTCTTATCCTATCCTTCCACTTTATATAGATCAGACGGTCAATGTGACTCCCGAAATATTTCTCAAATCAGATGATTCATGTCCTCTTCGGAAACTTTGTGTCTTACATTGTCCTTTCACTTTACTCGATCCAACAATCAGTATACTATGCGAAGTTTTCCTTGTATCTGACGACTCATGTCCACTTTGGGACTTCGGCCTTCAGGTAATCTTACCCGTTCTGGGATTTTTTTCTCCGTAGTAGTTAGCATTGGGTTTGATTGTTGTTCTACTCATTTTTAATACAATGGCTAAGATATATTATAAAGCTCCTGGTTCATATCTTCTAGTTGAGATCTAATTCTTCTGAATGCCCCTCAATCTGACGATCCTGATTTGTCTCGAAAACTACATCAACAGAAAATATGTTTTTCCTTATTTACGTAGGTTTCCTCTATGATCCAATGATTGGGTTTGCATATGAATTATGGATTAATGGCTCCCGTTTCTTGATATTTTATAAAAGGTTTCCCTTGTTCAATAATATTTTCTTCATGTGGGATTTCTGCAGCGCTATCTCTCTTGAGCTTTGCTCATAGGATCATTGTTGATCCTATCGTGATCAATAATAATCATGAATTACTTCAGCCTTAAGGTGATTTTCTTATGCCGATCTTTAGCATACTTTTCCTCTTGAGATTAACCTTTCTTATTTGTTGCATCCTCTTTCCATCTTTGACCCTTCATTACACATGGACAGACCTTATTGGCCATCCTAACACTGATTCCATTTGTATAATTATTCATGACTTATTCATGTTTCCATCATAAAAATGTATCATGACTGCTGACATCAATGACAATGTGTCCAACATCCACTTTATTCCCTCCCAATTTTATTTACCTATATTGTTCATATACCTTCTCACAACTCCGACTGCATGTACAATAGTTGGTCTTGTGCAAACATCGCATACATCAAGATGCCAACTACTGATGAATAAGGGAGCCTGAACATGTATTATATCTCCTCCTATGTCTTGTGACACATTTCCTTGGTTAATTTGAAATGGTTGGTCAAATGTGTACTAACTAGTTTTTCATTCTGCATTCTAAACCTCTCCAACACCTTCTCTATGTACTCACCTTGAGACAATTTCAATTTGTGATTTTTCATGTCTCTTGTTATTCTCATACCAAGGATTTTATTTGCAACACCCAAATCCTTCATCGCAAATGAATTAGATAATTTTTTCTTGAGCACGTTTATATCCTACATATTAGACCTGGCAACTAGCATGCTATCTACATACGATAGAAAGATAATATAGCTTCCATTTTCTATCATTTTAAAATAAACACAGTGATCAAAATGACATCTACTATAACCGTGTTTTGTCATAAACCTATCAAAATTCAAATACCACCACCTTGGAGCTTGCTTAGACCATACAAGCTCGTATTCAACCTGCATACCAAATTTTCTTTCCCTTTAACCTCATACCCCTATGGTTGTTGCATATAAATATCCTCATCCAAATCCCCATGGAGAAAAATTGTTTTTACACCTAATTGTTCAAGAAGAAAATATTCTACTTCCACAAGACTTAAAATAGTCCTAATTGAAGTCATATTAACAAAAGGAGAAAACATTTCATCAAAATATATACCTTTCTTTTGTGAAAACCCCTTTACAACAAGTCTATCCTTCTACCACTTTTTCCCTCCATCTTCTTCCTTTAACTTGTAAACCCATTTATTCTACAATGCTCTTTTTCTGTAGGCAACTGAAACAAGTCCCAAGTCTAGTTATTTACCAAGGAATCCATTTATTTTTTCATGCCTTGCTCCCACTTCCTTTTGGTGTCTACCTGCATTGCCTCTTCATAACATTCTAGTTCATCAGAATCAGTCAACAATAAATAATACAATGAAGGAGAGTATTGTTCAGGGG
>JZKD02S2362666.1:334059-353950 GCA_000966675.3 Picea glauca | reverse complement strand
TGAGACATCCTCTAGGACACAGACCTGAGAGAGAGCCCATGATTTTGGTGTGCCCATGAGATGGGTGTGTGGTTCCTATCTGAGACAGAACTGGAACGTTGTGTTGGTCTCCTCTATGAAGATAGTTGATATGATACTCTAGATGATTCTCCTATGTAACACTGTGAGAAAGAAGATCTGTTGAGTTGGACGTTTGCATGGTGTTTCTTCTTGTGATCTTGGTTGCTTCAACAAATTGCTTATGATTTAAGTAAGATGCTAAAAATGAAATGAATTTCATTCTTAAGCCTAGATTATTGAAAAATAAACACCTCTGAGGTTTCATAAAGTAAACATAGGGAGTGAGGATCATCCTAACATGGTGTCCATAGGTTATTATTGGGATGAGAAAACTATGACGAAGATACAAGATCTATTGCAGGAGTACAAGGATATCTTTCCTAAGAGTTTTTCAAAACTGAAGAGGATTAAGAGTCTGTGTGGATTACAGGAGTCTAAAATTAGCTTTTTTACATGACCCTTTTCCTTCCCCATTTAGTGATGAAGTCCTTGATCAAGTAGCAAGAAATTAAGCCTATTCTTTTATAGATGGATTCTCAAGCTACCATCAGGTTAGAATTGCGGAAAAGGATAAGAGAAATACTACCTTCAATACTGAATGGGGTTCTTTTTCTTATAACATTATCCCCTTTGGGATGAAGAAAACCCCTGTTGTTTTCTATCGAATAGTTATTGTTACATTCCATGACTTTATTCATAAATTTCTTGAATTATATATGGATGACTAGATTGTGTACATCCTATTGAAGGAAAACATAGGTCTATGTCGATTGATGTTTGATCGTTGCAGGCAATTACAAATTTCTTTAAACCTGAAGAAGTGTATTGTTTGTGTACCATTTGGAAATTTGCTAGGACATATAGAATGCAAGGAAGGAGTGTTATTTGATCTCGCAAAGGTTGTTTTGATACTGTATATGCCCACACCTAAGAGTGCTAAACAATTGTGGTCAACGTTGGGTCACATTGGATACTACTATAGATTTATCAAAAATTATGCAAGCATTACTGTCCCATTGGAGAAATTGTTGAAGGAATATGAAGCCTTCAGTTGGAAGCCAAAGTGTGATCAATACTTTGACACCTTCAAAGAAAATTTGAGTATTTCCCCTATTCTCATATATCTGAATTGGAATGAGGAATTTCATGTACACATTGATGCTTCTGGTATTGATTTAGGTTCAATCCTTGCACAACCTGGTCAATGAAATCTTGATCATCTTATCTACTTTGCTAGCAGGAAGCTTTCTCAGGCTGAGCACAACTAAAACACCACTAAAAGGGAAGGTTTGGGTATTGATCCAAAATGGATCCATAATGGCTCAAAATTCAAAGTTCTCGGATTCGAACGAAACTAGTGCCATTGTGTAGGTCTTGTCATGTTGATTCTGACAGTATATTCATTTTTGAAAATGGACATCGTATGGTGAAGTTATCGCGATCTGAAATTTTTCCCAAAAAGGAAAAAAGGTCAAGAATCAACAGTCTGTATCGCGGATGTCAGCAGTACGTCATCATGACATGGAAGATGACGTCAACATGGAGTCATGATGATGTAGAAACACCAAAGCGTGACACGTGCAAGGCATTTTTTGCATTTTCAGAGCTAAGTTGGCACAGTACAAATTCGACACATGGATTGTAGGGACACTGACGTGGCAGTTTGTACGATGATGTGGCCCACTGATAGGTCGACGCTTGGCAATGACTTGGTGTATGGTGATAACTCTGTAGGATGACAGGGCAGTGACCTGCATACACCAAGTTGACTAGACATGGTGACTGTGCGTTGACTATGTGTATGGGGCCAATCCATAGGTGACACATGGCACAATCATAGGGCACCACATGGCACCCTGAATTAGGCCAATAAGGCCTGGGTCAAAATTTTGTTATAGCTTCCAGGATATTCGAACACCCGACCTCCACATCACAGCAATGACTTGCTCCAACCGACGGACTGACAGGGCTACTTTGTTTCTTGTTAAACCATGTGGCACGTTATCATTTTAATCTTGAGTTAGTGCAGAGTTTATGGATGTAGCACCCGATTGGAAGGGATAGCCACCGACCAAGGTGCTAGAACACAGGGTAGCATTCCATGTAACCAAGTGTAGAACCAAGGGTGGAATATTAGGGGCATAACTCATATATTTGGAAAATTGTGGGTTTTCAACTTTTGGAAAAGGATTTTTATTGATATTTTTGTTGCTTTTGGTGGATTTTTTCCATTTTGGGGGGATCTTGAGCTCGATTTGAGGTCAGATATTGGCAAGAAGTTGGGATGTGACCCTCAACTGAAATCCTATATAAAGAATGTCTTTTTGACAACCATGAGAGGTTTATATTAGCATAATTATGCCAAGTTTTGAATCTTAAGCCACTTTTATGCAGGGAATCCACTTAGGAAGCGAACTTTAGAGGCCATTTCCAGGAGCTATGCTCAGCCTCTTTTTCAGTGTCGTCAGTTGTGTTGGATTAATGAGGTCGAGAAAAATACATTCAGAGTAGTTTTTAATCCAATTGATGTACTTTTTATTTACTTTTGAAGCATTGAAGATTAATAAGAAATCCTCCCCCACTAAGACAAAGGCCCAAAGACGTAGGCAACTTTTCTGAACTCCGTTAACAATATTTGGCGTTATGGTTTTTTGTTCTTAATGTTCATTTTCTGTTCTGCATTCTTTATATATGAAACATTCTTTCATTAAATCTTATTCTTCTCTTTAATTCCTAAATGGTAAATCAACTCCTGCAAATTACTTAACCAAGTCTTTAAAAGATCATTTTCAGATCAAGTGGTATCAGAGCAGGTTAATAGTTGGTTGTTTTTTGAGTATGCATGATTACCAGGGAAAAGCTAATTCATGGTGAAGGAGAGCTTGTAGAAGGAGATCCTGATGTTGGATGAAGAAAGAGTACATATCAAAGTGATAGGATGGCATTGGAAGAAGGACTTTCTCAAAATGAAAGAGATTTTAAAAAACTTTATTTTCCATGTAGAAGATGGTAAAAGTGTTGTATGATGATTACTTGGAATGGAAGAGACCAGTTCAAGGGGAATATTCAAAGAAAGACAAAAGTGAAGAAGGAGAGGACCCTCCAAAACCTCCTCCTTCACCTCCTTCATCTCCATATTCTTCTTCTTCAAGTACAAGTTCAAATTCTACTTCAGCAAGAAAACATTCACATTCTCATAAACATAAGCTTGATATGTCATTACTTAAACTTGAAGTAAAAAAAAATCCTATGTATGATGGCGAAGTTAATGCTGAGAAACTCGATAACTGGGTTAGACAGATGGAGGTATATTGGAATGTGCAGCAAATCAAAGATGAGGCAACCAAAATCAGATTGGCATCGCTTCGTCTTGAAGGCACAACTCTCATCTAGTGGAAAAGTAAGATACAACATGGAACCCAGTAAGTTGGTAAGATATTTCTATCATGGCATGATTTTATTTCCGCACTTAGAAAACAGTTATATCCATTGATATATAAGGAAAAGGATTTAATTGAATGGAAAAGTCTTAAGTTAAGAAAAGGACAATCGATGCATGAATATACAAATGAATTTCATAAGATGGATTTGATGTTAGATGTACCATTGACTACACAAGAAAATATTATGAAGTATATAGGAGGTTTGCATGCTTATATTCGTAATATTGTATTTATGGTTGGACCTAATAATATTTATGAGGTTCATGTTCAAGCAACATATATTCAAATAGGAAAAAATGGAGTTGGTGTATCAGGGGAATCATATTCAAAGAAGGAAGGAAAAGGCAAAGGGAATGGGAAGAAAGAAAAATCAGCTACAATGAAGGAAGAGAAGCTCTCTTGCAAGCATTGCAAGAAAGAAGGGCATGATGATGAACATTGCTGGCAATTTCACCGAGAGAAGAAACTAAAGTGGTTCAAAGAGAGGAAAGGGAGGCAAAAAGTTGCAGTAGCAACACAACCAACAAACTTCAGGTATGACTAAGGTGATGAGACTAAAATTATAGTAGTTAGTTTGTCAGGTAAAATTGGTGATGGTTATGATTCTAGAAGTAAATTGTTTCATATAAGGGTCATTATGAAACATACCAAGATAGACACATTTATAGATAGTGGATCTCAATCTAACTTTTTCAGAAGAAGTGGTTAAGAAATTGGGATTAAAAACTAAGATACATCACAAAACCTATTCACTAAATTAGATAAGAAAAGATCAAAGATTTCCCATAACAAAGCAATGTATCATCATTAAGTTTTCAATTACATCTAAGTATGTGGATGAAGTAATATTTGATGTGGTTCCACTAAATGAATGTGGAATGGTCTTAGGAAGCCCTTATTTATATGATCAAAAAGCAATCTTCTACAGGGAACATAATCAATATCACTTGTTTAAAAAGGGAACGGAATATGTTCTACATGCTCATCATATAAAATCAAATCAAACTCTATTGAGGATGGAAAAATTAAGGTAGCATATGAAAACAACATACATATAATTGTTCCAAGTAAAGCAGTTGATCTTAAGAATGAACATGAGATAGTTGTAGGATGGGAGTTCAATCATACTTTGTTTCAAGATAAGTTAATGTCATGCAAGCCTGTCAAACATATTGGTTCATTTTCAGTCATATTTATAATATTATCGCTGCTAATGTTTTATACATGGGTGGTAGTGGGTTCATAAAGATGTGAATGAGTTCAAATGGCTAACAATATGATTTCAGTTGTTATGATTATTATGCAATTGATTGTGATGTGACCGGTACATAGGACAAATTTGAAAGACAAAGGAAAAGTGGGGAGGCCTATCCCGCACTTCATGTCTGGTTAATAACTTTTTGGAGGAACAAAAGGTCTTAGCGGGGACAAATGATCTAAAATGGATCCATAATGGCTCAAAATTCAAATTTCTTGGATTCAGATGAAACTGACACCATCGCGTAGGGATCGTCGTGTCGATTCCAACATTATATTCTTTTTCTAAAATGGACATCGTATGGCGAAGTTATTGTGATCTGAAAATTTTCCCAAACAGGCAAAAAAGTCAAAAGTCAACAGTCTGTACAGCTGATGTTAGCAATACATCATCATGACATCAATTATTACATTGTGATGATTCCATCATGTTGATGTGGCAGCACCAGAGCATGACACGTGTCGGACATTTTCAAGGCTGAGTTGGCACGGTGTGGATTCGACACGTGGACTATATGGACGTTGACATGGCCCACTAATATGTTGACATGTGGAAGTGACATGGAATACGATGTGGAAGTGATGTGGCCCACTAATATGTTGACGTGTGGAAGTGACGTGGAATACGATGTGGAATACTATGTGGAAGTTACATGGAATACTATGTGGAAGTTGACGTGTGGAAGTGACGTGGAATACAAAAATCTGACTAGACAGAGTGATTGTAGGTTGACTGTGTGTACGAGGTCAATCCAGAGGCGACATGTGGCCCAATCATAGGGAACCATGTGGCACCTTGAATTAGGCCAATAAATCCTAGGTAAAAGTTTGTTATAGCCTCATTAGGATTCGACCACCCGACCTCCACATCACATCAACTCCTTCGCTTCAACCGATGGACCGACCGAGATAATTTGTTTCTTGTTAAACCATGTGGAATGTTATCATTTTAAGATTGAGTTAGTGTGAAGTTTGGGGATGTAGTGCTTGGTCGGCAGTGCTAGCCCACCGACCAAGGCACTAGAATGAAAGGTATCATTTCATGTAACCAAGTGAAGAACCAAGGGAAGAATACCAGGGGTGTGGCCCATATATTTGACAACTTCTGGGTTTTCAACTTTGGGAAAAGGATTTTTATTGATTTTTTTCTCATTTTGGTGGATTTTGCCCATTTTTGGGGGATTTGGAGCCTGATTTGAGGCCATATATTGGGAGGAAGTTGGGATGTGTTGGCCCTTGACCATGTTTTAAGGAAACTTTCATCATGTTTGACCATTTTTGGGACTTCGACAGGCTGGTCAAAGATGGAGCACCCAGGTGAAGCAGAGATCACATGATCTCTCTTGTTTTGTGGACTTTTTGGGCTTTTAGGGTTTATGTAATGGGTATGGGATGTCTACTCATGGGTTTAACCATGTTTAGGACTTTTTGTAATGTATAAATAAGTATATAGGACTTAGAGCGAAGTCTATCTAAGTTGGCTTCGTGCAAAAATATGTAAAAGGTGTTAGCTAAGTGTTGTATTGATTTGTTCTGGCTCAGTGCCTTGACTTGATTTTTGGAAGGAGGATCTGGTGGGATGTGCACATATCTCCTATCCTCTAAGGAGTTTCACTCTGTGGTTTTGTGCGCAGGAGCCGAGGAATGTAGAAATATTGAAGATTCATAAAGAAGAGAAGAAGAAGTTGTTGGATGTAGCCCCATACTGGGGTGAACCACGTATATCCTATGTTCTAATGTGATTTGTGCAATATTTCTCATGTTGTTTATGTGTTTATCTACTTAGTGAACTAACATTGATGTGCGATAGATAGATCTGTGGATGCTTAGTGCTTTATGATATTTGATTGTTAGATCTGAGTAAATGCTATGTGTCGAAAGTACTTGATCTTGGTTTCTACTGCATTGATATGCAATTAGGGTTTAATGTGCAATGTGAATGGGACTTATGAACTAATTAATATTGATTGGATAAGTGTTATGTTAAGTGTTGTAATAACATATCTATGTCCCAACTAGGTTGTAGACACCTGAGTCCTACAACCCCCCCTTCCTCTACCTCGGGTGAGACTTCATCTTCTTTCCAGGTGTTGTCGAAAGGGTCGGTAGTTAGAGTTTTGTTGGTGCGTTGTTGAAGCGTTGAACCTTGGGTCTTCTCCTATGCCAACAAATGGTTTCGTTGTTGGGACCTGAAACTATGATTGTTGGGAACTAAATAAAAGATAAATCTTTGTGTGTAGATATATTCTTGTAGTGCACAATATTCTACTTGACTTGTGAAGCTTAGTACTAAGAAAGAAACTAGATCTGAAGAAAAGAGGTAAGATCTTAAAGCTTTGTGCTTTGATAAAGGTAAGATAAGTGGAAATGTTTTCTTCGAAAGTATGAATCTAGGTATGTTTGATAGATTTTTTCCTAGTCTAAAAACTAGGGCACAGTTAGAAGAAAGAGGTGATATGAATAAATTTGATAGAGATAGAGAAAGATATGTTATTCCTATGCATAGAAAGAATTTTTGGACTAATAAGTGGATGCAGGAACCTAGAAAGAATTTTTACAGAATGAAGGTCCATCATTGTGATCCCAGTGCACAGTACATGAAAGGTTGGGGATCATTTAAAAGAAAGAGAGGATTGACATTGTGTTATAATTCCAGAAGACTAGGACATATTGCTAAGGAATTCCCTGGTATATGTCCTATTTGTCTTTGTTGTAAAGCTATTGGTCATGAAGTTGAGGATTTCCCTAGAATGATTGCCAAAGTTGAAAAGATGAACATGAGACTAGAAAACTATGAAGAAGGTCAATGGACTAAGGATATGTTAGAGAACCAAAAAAAGTCAGAGACTATGTTATTACAGTTGAAAGAAACACCAAATGATCACAAACACATCAGTTTACTAGAGATCTTAAAAGAGAAACAGCGCATAGAAACAAGAATAGGAGACTTCGGCATAGATTATGTCTTGGATGAGGAAACATGGGTGAATATCATGCCAGAAAGCACTTGGGAAATTTTAGGAAAGCCTGCTATGATACCTTCATTGGGAAGGATAGGTATGTTTAAAGGAAATATGATAACCCTATGTGGAAGAGTTACTAATGTACCTATGATTTCTCATGAAACATTGACCGAAGAAGAATTTGAAGTCATTAAGTTTGTTGAGAAAAACACCCCTTTTGCACTTTTGTTAGGAAAGACTAGGATTGGGAAGGACCAAATCAGAAGGAAAGAAGAGGAGGAAGCTATAGAACATAAAAAGAAAGAATTAAGGGACTTCATAAGTAAAAAAATAGAATGACTAATACAAGAACAAAAAGATAAGTCAAAGAAACAGAGGGCTAAAGAATTAGTTGTCGAAGTTGAAATAACACAATAAGGCTTGAAGACCCTATCCATGCAGGAAATAAGTGCATCCACCCCGAAAATAGTAAGAGAAGAGGTGTTACCTTTGAACCCTTTGAAAGAACCTCGGTAGTGCAAAGTTAACACGATAAGAGAAGATAAGAATAAGAATGGAAAGAGGAACCCAGAAACTCAAATCACAGGAAAGAAGGAAAGAAAGCTCAGTAAGAAGAAATCAAAGTTAGAAACATTGCAGGGCATTCCAGAGAAGACTTCACAGAAGGAAGGCTTGCAAAACTTAAACCTCACTAGAATAGAAAAACAATGTAGAATGGCACTTCGCCGCGATGAAGATATATGACCGTTGGAGGTGCCCCGACCATTAGAATGACGCTCTGGAATGGTTAGAAACATAGTTATTGCTGAAAAGATCGTTGTTGGACTGTTGGGACCGCGCCATAATGGCCTGATTCCTATTGATTGAGGCATTCCTTCCCATTGGAGGAATTTGTTACGACGTTGCATATTTAACCCGTCGGATGCTGCGCTGGGACCAGTTTTTGCAAACCGAGATATCCAAGATAACAGAGAATTGATCTCATACTGCGTTGTGTTGTCTAGACCTCATCGTCCATTTGATTACCTTGTTTATTTGTTCACCTACCCAATCCCCTTTGATTACAAGTGTGAATGTCGGGCGAGCATAGCGTGCTAGAGAATTCTGTGGAAGCAATTTTGATAAACCTCATGGCTGAGAAAGACATATATGTAGGAATACAGGCATCATCAACTCACAGATTGCAAGAATCCCCATCGATTGGACGACATTCTGGCCGCGCTGCTGAGAAACAAAGAAAACACTGCGATGATCTAGCTGACACAAAGTAGATCCTGTCGGTCTTGCCAGACTACATATTGCCTTTGACTAGCATGGTTAACTGCAATAGTGTCCCATGTGAGTTAGAATACACGTTGATCACTTTATACCTCCCTAAGGGGATACGTGTAGTTGGACCCCAGTTGGGACTGATCCCAGCTCTCAAGATCAGTTATTTCAACCTCGAAGACCGGAAGAACTATGCAATTCTCGCACTGCATAGGTACCTGATGAAGATGACTGGGAAGAAGCCCAAGATAGTTCCCCATTCATGGATTAAGGAGCTCACGTGATCCACGATATTAAACGTGATAACGACCCCCCACTTTAGCCGAGATCAGGAGGCTAACACTTGCGTTAAACTCCTTCTGCCATGTTATCATGGAGGTTATATTTGGTTAGATAGGCGCATCATTGTGGATCCAACATTGATCCACCTGATCACTGGATTGAGCATGCAGGGACCGGACCCTCACCAATTCTACCCAGGGAAGACATCATATAGCTCCTTGGCCTAGCGTATAAAAGAAGACTATGGAAATGTAGAGAAGGGGAAGCAAGGATACAAGGTATCCTCCATTCAAGATGGCGGAGTGCGCCTTTCTTTCCAACTGATCACTGGCAAGCTCGTCAAAAAAAACCGACCAACATAATTCACAGGGTTCATAGTGGATCTCGCAGGGAAATGCATCGAAGGAATGCAGATGAATTGGGCAAGTTACCTCGTCAACGAGCTATAAAAGGACTGACGTGAAGCATAAGATCAAGGATATGAGTTTCACTTTAGTTGGATATTGGTAATGATTTCATTTTTCGCTTGGCAAATGCCGTAAGTAGCATCCTTCCCAGAAGTTGAGCCATCGGAGCCATTGGCCACAAGGTTCTCCACCTTGTGGTACACGAGTGATATGGAGAAGTAGTGGCAATCGAATGTTGTCTTCCATACTTACTACCTACAGTTGAAGCACACCATTGAATCATTCCCTCGAATGACACCGAATACACTCCATCAGTATAGACCGTTCACAAAGTTTCGCACAGACCCACACTTCATATACATCACCGCGTGCAAGGATGAAAGTAAGGAGGAACTGCATTCTTACTATAAGTTGACCGAGGAAGACATGGAAGAGATCACTAAGGAATGGCTAGAAAAATTCCTTGTACCACTCAAATATGTCGAACTCTCCGACCCCGACATCATCGTAAGTCCTTTGGTCACCCGAACTAAGTATGATGGACAGAGAAGTGCAAATAAAAATAAGAAAAATGAGGAAGTACAGGACATAGAAAGTGATGAGAAGGACAACACATCGAAGGAAACTACACCTGACCCACCTACAGGAGGAGGAGGAGACAAAGTAAACCAAGAGGAAGGAGGGGAAGAAGGAGACAAGAAATAAAAATACAAACTTATACCACCAAAGGATCCCCTTATAGAGGTCAAGACATCAAAGAAAAGGAAGTGTTCTTCGTAGAAACCCTCAACACGGAAGAAGACCCGAGCCAATAAGCCTCAGCTGCAGAATATGCTCACAGTGGATGATATTGAGATCATCATCACAGCTATAGAGAATGATTCAGAAGACATCTTGCGGAAACATGGATCAAAGAAAGAGTCGATGTATGAAATAATAGAGAAGGATCTCAAAAACATCCAACAATATATCCATTCGAGTCACGCAATGCCTATTGCGCCATCTTCAGTGGAAAGTGTAGAATTGGGAGATGAGCCAACCCAATTAAGAAGGCTAGCAGATGAAACCAAAGCTCGACTCTGTCGAGTCCAAGAATAAAAGGAGAAGGCCATAGAGACCTTAAAGAAAGAAAAGGAGGAGGTCCTAGAGCAACTTCAAGTTGCACAGAAAGAGAAAAATGACATTCAGGCGAAGTTCGAGCAGAGAAATTCGAAGATACATGAAGAAAAAGACCAATTGCTCACAGAGAAGATTGCAATTAAGGAGACAGTGACTAAATCACTTCTCTCTATGTCGGGCTTGGTGCAGGAGGAAGAAGATTCAGCCAAGATACAAGTGGGGAAGCTCGTTGAGGCCATTCAGTAGCTCCAAGCAAGAGTAACGGAGTTATAAATCCAGGCAGTGTTGAGCACTCCGCAAGAAGTGGGCGATCAGAGGGAAGAAGCTTTCAGGAACACAGTAGAAATAATTAGGGAACTCGCCTCAAAGTGTAAGAAACTAAGTGATTGATGTGTGCACATCTATGAGCGCTTTGCAGAAGATCCAGAGCTGAGGAAATTGGAAACACAGCTCCAGGAGGCAAAGCAACAGGTGTCCACCGTACAAGCACAGATGAAGCTACTTACTTCCATTGAGAAGATGAATAAATCATAGGAGTAGCACGCAGTTCAGCAGCAGGTTACTTCCATCAAGAGAAAATTCATGGAGGTGACACAAAGACTACAATCGGTGCAGGATGAAGCCTGCATGATTTTTGAAGAAGTTGAAGAACAAGGCTCGCAGTGTTGCCCAGATCTGAGTGACTCGAGACGAGTCACAGGTGTGTGTTGGCTTGTTGGCCCTTGACCAAGTTTTAAGGAAACTTTGGTCATGTTTGACCATTTTTGGGACTTCTAAAGGATGGTTGAAGATGGAGGACCCAGGCAAAGCGGAGATCACGGGATCTCGCTTGTTTTGCAGAATTTTTGGTCTTTTAGGGTTTTTTTAACAAGTATGGGATGTCGTCCCATGGGTTTACCCATGTTTAGGCCTTCTTTTAATGTATAAATAAGTAGATAGGACTTAAAGCAAAGTCTGTCTAAGTTGGCTTCATGCAAGAATATGTAAAAGGTGCTAGCTACTTGTTGTATTGACTTGTTCTGGCTCGGTGCAAGTAATTGTAAGAGGCTTTGTGCACAGACTGTGTAAGGCTTTATGCTAATAAGGAGGTGGCTCTGTGCCTTGACTTGATTTTGGGAACAAGGATCTCATGGGATGTGTGTAGATCTCTTGTCCTCTAAGGATTTGTGCTCTGTAGATTTGTGCACAGGAGCCGAGGAACATAGAAATATTGAAGATTAATAAAGAAGAGAAGAATAATTAGTGGATGTAGCCCCATACTCAAGTGAACCATGTATATTCGGTGTTCTGATGTTCTTTGTGCAATATTGCTCATGTTTTTTATGTGTTTATCTGCTTAGTGCATTGATCTTGATGTATGATAGATAGATCGGTGGATGTTTAGTACTTTATGATATTTGATTATTATATCTAAGTAAATGTTATGTGCTAGGTGATCAAAATTACTTGATCTTGGTTGCTACTGCATTGATCTGTAATTAGGGTTTAATCTACGATGTGAATGGGACTTATGAACTAATGCATATTGATTGGCTAAGTGCTTTTTCAAGTGTTGTAATCACATATCTGTGTCCCAGCTAGGTTGTAGACACCTGAGTCCTACAACCCCCCCTACCTCTCCCTCGGATGAGACTTCATCTGTTTTGCAGGTGTTTCTGAAAGGGTCGGTAGTTAGGGTTTTGTTGGTGTGTTGTTGAAGCGTTGAACCCTGGGTCTTCCCCTGTGCCAACAGGATGTGACCCCCAGCTAAAATCCTATATAAACCAGGTCTTTTTGACAGCCATGAGAGTTTCATATTATCATAATTATGACAAGTTGTGAAGCTTAATCCATTTTTATGCAAGGAATCCATTGAGGAAGCTAACTTTGGAGGCCATTTCTGGGAGCTACGCTCAGCCTTTTTTAGTGTCATCAGTTGTGTTGGATTCTTGAGGTCAAAAAGAACACAACCAGACTAGTTTGTAATCCAATTGATGTATTTTTAATGTACTTTCGAATCATTTAATATTAATAATAAAGCCTTCCCCACTGAGACAAAGGCCCAAAGACATAGGCAACTTTGTCGAACTCCGTTAAAAATATTTGGCATTATGGTTTTTTGTTCTTAATGTTCATTTTTTGTTCTGCATTCTTTATGATTGTTGCAACATTATTTCATTAAATCTTCTTCTTCTCTTTATTTCCTAAATGGTAAATCAACTCATACAAATTAATTAACCAAGTCTTTAAAAGATCATTTTCTGATCAGCTATGGTTTATGCTTTGAAAAAGTTTAGACATTATCTGTTAGGAGGACATTTTAAATTCTTTAATGATCATTCCACTATGAAATATTTGGTTAATAAGCTTGTGTTATAAGGTAGAATTTGCATATGGTTGTTACTATTTCAGAAGTTTTCCTTTGAGGTCATTTTCAATCCCGAAAAATTAAATGCTGGCCCCAATTATCTCTCTCTCTCTTAGAATCAGGAAAGAGTGGTGGAGTTGTAAATGATGAGCTCCTAAATGCATATATTTCTAAGATTGAGGCTATCCATGATTACCTTTTTTATATTACATTCTTTCTCACTACTCGTACTATGCCTGATGGGTATTATGCAACTCAGAAGAGGCATCTGGTCATTCGTGTTGTTGACTATTAGTTGATTGTAGGCCAATTGTATAAATTTGGATTGGATAATATCCTTCAAAGATGTGTACTTGATCACGAGTGACCTAAAATATTGTGGAATTTCCACTCTGGAGTTGCGGGAGGACATGTCAGAGGGGAAGAAACTTCCTTTTGATGGATCTAAATGTATTTTCAAGAAGGTAAGGGAGAAATATCGATGGTAGGTCCTAATCAGACCTAATCTCATTTGTTATAGTGTTTCCAACGATTATATGGTCCTCATTACATCTAAGAATTAAAAAATAATAAGGGGAAATACGAAGGACTTCCCCCCACCCAAAGAGTTATAATTAATCCTAATTCTAATCTAACTAAAACAAACTAATCTAATCTAACTACTTCTAACCTATCCCGCAGGAGCAAAACTATTAGATGAGCACAACTTAAAATGATACTTGGACAACAGAAATAGATCATGATAGCTAAAGTATTTTATATCAATACTATTGTAGATATCATCTCAAATAGTTGAAGAGGAGACCTATAAAATCATTACTTCACTCATAAGAAATGACAATAGCATAAGGATTCTAGATATTAAGCACAAAAATAGTTCACATGATCAATTTAAACCACAAATATAAGTGTAGAATAGTCACACAAGCATTTGCAAACAATTACGACTTCAAAATTTCTTCTTCTCTTTATCAACTCATAATTAATAGTACTATATTTCATTACAAAAGGGAAAAGTCCCTCTTTACATTCAACTATCTCTCTTTATAAAACAGGATAGACTCTTCAGCTCTCATGGCTATTCATTTTGTTTTCCTTTGTTTTATATTTTTTTTACATTCCAAATCTCTCTCGCATTTTCAAAAATGTAGATGTGGGAGTTACAAATGGAATATGACGATATCCCTAGGCGGTTATATTCACCCTATGGTTGTTTACAAATGATATTTATTTAAAAAATATTATTCACTCGACTAGTTGGTGTTGTCTTCTGAATTTCTTGATTCATCATGGGGGTTTCTGGCCTTGGCCTACTGAACGATATCATTTTGGATTCTCCTCCTCTATATCATATTTCCATTGAGATATTGTTGTCTTGATTTTTTTGTTTGTAGCTTGAGATATAATTGTTTGAGGTCTGCATAGTCGATTCTTCATCTCAATTTAGGTTCCTTTTGTGTTTTACATTTTTGAACCATTTATGCTCTCAATATTTCATCATTTTTTATTCCTTATTGTTTCTCCCTTTCCCATTATTCCATCGAGCTCTCCTGGGCCTGATTTCATTGCCCATAACCCAGGATATGGCTTTTTGAAGTTTGTACATTCATTTTTGCCCCCAAATTCGTGGTTTATTGTTTTCTGCATTTTAGAGTGTCTTATGTCTCCTTTTTGGACTAGATACCTATACCATGGCATTATTATTTCTGATACCTTTCCAACGAGGTATCATGGACCCAATTCTGACACCTTTAAAAAAAGTTATGCATGTTTAAAGAACATTGCTTATCAGGCATCGATTTAACTTGTGGGTGAATCTGGATGGTTGATTTTCAACCTGCAAAAAGGAGTCCCTCATGCATAATGTAGTTTGAGAATCAATAGTTTAAATGGTTTATCCCCTATGGGTAGTTTGAAAATGAATCTGGGCGAGCATGGGATCTATGGCTCATAGTTTAATTTTAGCTAATTTTTCTTTTCTTTTTTTAAATTAGGAAAATAAATAAAAAATAAAAAAAATAAAAATTATTTACATTAATCTACATCATTTAAAATTATTAACAAACATCTAACCATGATCCTATGTTATCAAAGAAAAATAAAATTAACTAAACTAATAACCCCCCATTAATGTAAAATAAAAATTACTAAAGTTAAAGTTAATAAAATAATAATAATTACCCTACCCCCCTCTTGATTTGAACCTGTGACCTTTGAAGAAAGAAACACATTTTTTTAACCATTAGGCCCATCCAAGTTGTTTAATCAACCTACGTGCGAGAAACTATTAGTTCACGAAAAATTAATAATTAGAAATAAATAAATAAATAAAATAAAAGTAACGAGATAAAAATAAAACAAAAAAACAAGAAAGAAAAAAACAAAAAAACAAAAGATAATATAATATAATATAATACATTACCTCCCCTCGTCATTGTCAAGATTTCATTAGGATAACACTCTACTCTATTTACTTCTCGAAGGAATACCTCACCCATTTCATTGATGTCCCCACTCAACATCTCACCGACAACTCCACTCAACATTCCCCCCGACAACGTTCACACTGTTGACGATAAAAATCGTAACGAGGATTTCGCCCCCAAAGTATTGCTAATGCCTATTATTTAAACTAAGATAATGATATATAATACTAGCAGGTGGGACCCCCTTGTAGATTGGAGGATCAGAGATAGTCTTATTACACATTTTATGTTGTTGTTTCGACACTGCTTACAAGGTTCTACATGATTGATGATGAAGTATTGGTTTTGTTTGCAACATAATGGCAGATGGATAATGTATTTTATGTGTTTATTATGTTACTCTAAGCTATAAAATCCATGTTATGAACGACTTATATTCATTTTTATTACATTGCTATTGTAGCCATGATTCATTACCTGTCACACCTACACAAGATACATGTTAGTAACAACAAGAAACAAGAGCAATGGAAAGGAACTTATAAAAAAAATCCAAGAAGGGAAACTATGCTATGCTATACTATGTGCAATTGAAATTTAAAGAAATTGATGTTAGTCCTGACTAGCAATGTTAGTGGCTATATGATTTGTATTGAGTTATATTGGGTGCATTTGATATATGTAATTTTATGGTTTTGGCAATGGTTAATATGGATTGGGTGGCTCAATTGTAAAGCAATGTGTGCAAGTTTCGATATGGATTAATGGTTTGTCTGGCTGTTGTGTACTACATAATTGAATGAGATGGAGGATGGAAGCGACATGCAATAAATGCACGTCACTCCATACTTCACCCACTGGGCTATCACCCTAGCATGGTTATTGTTCATTTTGGTTTTTTTGTGGTTAAGCTCTGATATTCATGCATGGAAGGAACTGCTCGACCAAGATAGTATTTTTAAGGCCATTGGTTATAGGTATGGTTCTTTTCACCCATCCATGATTTCGCTCTGTGTATGAAATGAACGTTGGATCGGTAATGTGTTGGACTGTGTTTTCTTGAGATTGTTAACTGTTTAAATGCATGGTGTTTTCTCTGAAATGATTGTGTGTATTATTCTTTGCAAATGGAAAAATCGATGGTTGAAGTTGCGATTTCATTAGTTGTTCTGTGTGGTGGAAACCGTGATGGATCCCTGTCATATTTATGGTTTTTTGTTGGAGGGTTTCACTCTGTTTAGCCTTGGTGGTCGTCTCCTCATAGTTATGGTAACCACACCCGGTTGTATTTGGTGTTATGGGGTTGTTGTGTATGTTTTGAACCTCCTTTTGGTCACTGCATATCTTTTTCACCTGGTCTCGGGGTCATTTTACGTTATTGGTATCTGCACAGTTGGTTATGGGGTGGATATTACACCAAGAATCATGCTTTAGGGTTGTTGGTAGTACCTGGGATCTTCATTTCTAGCATCATTATTCGGCTATTGGAGAAAAACGTGACGGTTATGCCTCTACGTGTTCTTGGTATTGGTTACTAGCCAGTAAGAAATCTTTGCTCCTCTACATCATGGTCTATCCTACCTAGTGTCGAACTATCACCCTATCTTACAAGATAAAGGTTATAAGGCATGTGCCTCCACCATGATTTTCTCAAAGTCTCTCACATACTTTCAATATGGTTGACCTCTAGTCTCCCTGTGATTGGTTCCACTTAGCGAACCCTTGATTATTTTGTTCATTAGTTACAGAGGTCGATTTTGATAAACTAAACTAGTTGTACCCTATCGGGCATCTTGTTGACTGTCATAAGTTGGTTGAGTAGTATTGACAGTGGCTTTGATTTTTGGCTCATCTCTATTTGATCGGGTTGATTGAAGAGTTGTAATTGGAAATGATAATGGGCTTATAGTTGTTGCCTCCTTTTGTTGTGACAGTTGAATCGATAACTCAACATTGTTATAAATGCTCTGATTGGGAGTAATTGTATATGTACAGCCACATGGATCCCTCTTTGCACTATGCGTTGGTCTGTGTGTTCCTATAAAGTGATATAAATTGAAGTCGGTGTTTGTTGTGTGTTTAATTTTCCTCAGTTTAGATTATTGCAATTTGAAGAATTGATGACCGTGAATGGGTTGTCTATTGTGTATGATTTGTGGAGACATCGTGCATCATTTTGTTTTATTGCACCATCAAAGATGAGCATGAGGTTTTGGTAGTATGGTTTCATTGCAAATTTAATTGTCAATATTGTTAGAGGAATGGAATCGGGCATGTTTTAAAAGAGTTTGTTCAACTCAGAAAAGACATGTGTCTATATTTGATTTAAGGATTTAGAGATCATGGGCAGTGGTTGATGTTTTTGAACAGAGTTGAAGCAATATGACAGTGTGTTCCTTTGATTTTGTTTTAAATATAAAAGGGAAGGAAATGAAAAGAAACATAATTCTATTAATAGGAAGTTTGAAAGGCATAGTGATTCTAAGTATGATAACACAGTGATAATAAAAAGGGTTGAATATTTAAATGTGGGACAATGAAAAATTTTAACGCACGGTGATTGTTTAATTGGTATTGGATCGTTTGCATTGAATACATAATTGTTTTTATGGATTACTTAATTGGTTTTTCGAAAAGTATTCATTCTTTTCCCTACCATTATTTCACTTTTTGCACATTACAATTCCCCTTGCTTTCCTATATTCACTATCCACTCTGTGTTCCTAAAATTTAATTATAGTTGAGATAAGTTATGTATTATGACAGATAAAGGATCGCAGGGATGAATTACAGTGATATATTCTTTTGGTTTATGACAAAGTTGATTGTTTGATGTCTGTGAGCAGTAATCATGATCCTTTCCCCCTCATTCTAACATTTTTTGCTCAATACAACCCCTCACTTATCCCGGAACCCTTGTTCACCCCCTGCTCATTGACAAATATTAAACGATTTGTATGGATTGGATTGCATGAGACTGATATGTTGTTGAGCCAAATTTTATTTCATATTTAAAAGAKTTGTCATGTATGGTTGTTAAAGAAACTATTTTCTAATCAATAATGCATACGAGGATGASCTTTTTCARYAGAGGTAGCYATGRTCAGGGTAACCGAGGAAGGGGAAATTGGAATARGGGCCCTAGAAAGCMAAGATTCTCTATACACTTTKATRCAGACTTKCAAGAGTTAGGCCAWCTATTTCAAGTTGRATTTTTTAACTGGATTGAGCAAGGAGGGGTCCAACCTAGGCCTRAAAGTCCTCCCTTCCAATCCCCACAAGTTCCTAGTATYCYAGTGCCTCCTCATGTCTCTTTGCAACCTGAAGTCCATGAAAATGACGGATGGCAAGAGATTGTCCACCCGACAGTCTCCCAACATCGTGGTTGGACTAACTTGTTTCTACCTGTTCCACCTATTAATCAAATTTTCCAAGTTTCCCCTGTCCACTCATCAGTACAGTATTCCAATGCAAGAAAAAGGTTAAAAGTCGAGGCCCACCATGCTCCTGACAAAGGAAAATCCATTGTTTCCCCTTCCTCACCCTCAAATGACTCTGATCAATCTGTGTCTTCCTACATGCATTTGAGAGACGATTTCTCTCATGTTATCAGTGATATTAGGCCTAAGGGCTCCACACATCCCAAGGAAAATTTAGAGAGATCAAAAGGTGATAGTAGAAACAAGGGAAAGATTGCCTCCCAAAGTGGAAAATATGGATTTTAAGTTTTTATTTATTAATTGTTGAGAATAGTTGACTTATGAAATTTTGCACAACACACTATTTTTTGCATATATGGGTAATATATTTTTGGAAATAATTATCATGGATATAAATTTTCAAAATATGAAGTGATGATGGGAGTCACGAGGAGGGATGTTTTGTTTGATTAACTAGTTGTGTTATTATTGTTAAATAACTAAAGGGAGTAGCAAGGGGTCCCACCTACTTGTTATTATTTATTTAAAACCCTTATTATGATTTTATTTCTTTTCTCCCTTAACTAAAATGTTGGTTGAGTTTTAGTTAACTTAACTAAAGAAGTAGTTCAACTACTTCAACCAATTCTAATTTTATTAAAGGCAAAAGGAAAAGAAGGAACAAGAGGAGAATAGAAGGAGAAGCATACTAAGGTTTTCTCTTTGATTTTTGTTGAGATAATTCAGTTTTCATTCATTCCTTAATTCATTTGAAGCCTAATTCTTTTTTATGATAGCAGGGTCCTATTGTAGACAACAAGATTCAGGGTTGAATTACATCATTCAAACACTTGTTTTTCAGAAGTGTTGATCTATCTTTGATAGTCTGTGTAGACTTG
>JZKD02S2362666.1:272337-292123 GCA_000966675.3 Picea glauca | reverse complement strand
GTGGTAGTCGAAGGATAATGCAAAAATTCACGATGGAATGGAAACCTATCCTATATGCTAGGTTATGAAAATACCTTCACGAGGTGATGAACAATCAAGCATGATGTTGAAATCTGCAAGAAAACTGAGTCAAAACTACAAAAAACTATCTCAAAACCACTCTTGAATTCGTCCATTAGGTTAAAAAATAGCATGAAACTATATAAAGTGGATAAAAATAGCTTATAAATAGTAATAAAATCAAAAATTATTGTATCATTTTGATTTTTACCCAAATAGTGCAATTTGGACCAAAAATACCTCCAAGATTCAAACATCGATTGCGGGAGCATCGGGCAACGAAATCACAAACCGTCTGAATCAGGTAACTCTTCATCTCATGTTCTTCAAATTCAGTGGATTACATTTTTGAATTAGGTTACACTTTTTTAGTTTTTGAGGGCGTAAATTAGGATTTTCGGTGTACGCGGGTCTCCTTTGTTAAGGTCATGTGTACGACGAGGTATACACCCATGTGTGAACCAAAGGGAGAGTGTATCAATCCCTACACACGATTGTGTGCAAAGAAAGTCGCGAATAGGTATGCAAATGGCCAAAAAAGGGTTTCTAACTCAAAAAAAATTGATTTGTTTTTGCAGGATGGTCCTGGAATGGAGAGAGCGAGAGAATGATGTAATATCCCTTGGTCGAACCCAATTGTAAATCTAATATAAATGTACTTAAGCTGGTGAGTTGTTTTGACCTCATTTGGTAATGCACGTCATGTGGCACAGTGCGCGCATGAACTGCGCAGTAAAATGGTGTAATATGCACATTCCAGGATATCGCGCGCAGTAACTAAGGTGTGCGCAGTATGGAGGACAACGAGCCTCGTGTATATGATATGTGTTATAGGCTGGTGAGCCGGTTATTATAAGTTGGGATGCTTATGTTTTGGTATTATGACGGAACACCTATATGTCAAAGGGTAATGCGCCTACTTTGTACATGACTCATGATTAATATAAAATACATCGTTGTGTGCATACGGACCACAATAAAAGAGATGGGGGACTGAAATTCACTAGTTAGGGAAAGGGAGGGCCAAAAGTCAAGGGCCTAAAAGCATAATGGATAATTATTTTATCTTAAGTTCTAAATTTGGGGACAAATGGACCAAAGTAACTTCTGATATGACAAGTGTCAAGTTGGGGACATGCATTCATATCGTGGGGGAAATTAGCTCATTTGGTGACTTTTCAGGGGATACCTTACCAGCAGCCCGACCATCTTTTCGCAAAAGGACTTCCACAAATATTTTCACAGTGATTCTTTCCAGACTTGGTTATCCAGTCAATGATTCCATGACCATTTTCACTCATGAATTTTTTTATCCTTGAGACAACCATTTCACCATTTCCAGAGCTTGTTCCCATAGCCCTTTTCAGTTGGTGTACCTGGTTAGCTTGGAGCAGGATTGAAGAAGCGGGTTTTTAGGCCCATGATAAATTCTCTGAGTGAGAGAATTGTTGGGGATTGATTCCCAAAGGTGATAAACTGCAACTACAACACTCTAAGACTTTCGTTTCGGCCTGTTGGTGAAGCCCTGGAAAGTAAGTGGGGCAGTCGAGGGACTATTGAGCAGAGAAGGGGCACACTTCCTTGGGTGGGACAGACATGTGGGGAATGAGAGGTTGTAGGTTGTTAGTTGAGTGAGGACCTGAGACGGAGTCCTTCCTATTGCCCATGAGCCTTAGCCTGGATAGGAACACTTTTTCTCAGGTGGAGTTCAGTCCCAGCTCGGGGGTGACTCACTATTGAGAGTGATGAATAGTGTAGTCTATGGTTGGGAGGTTCATGGATGGTATGTACGTAGTTGGTGGAAATATTTCTAATATAAGTACCAATTGTATGATAAAATGATATGTTGCTTTGTTATTTACATGCCTATGTTATGGTTTATTACATATGTGATTATAATTGCATGTATGTTTATGGGTAATTCCCTGTAAATGTTGCATATATGTAGTTATTGTTATTTCAGTTTAAAAGTCGTATGTTACAGAAAGTAATTTTTTGTTTATGTTTATATGTAAAGCTTCTGCAAGAGTGTTGTATGTATATGTTTTAGATGCATACAGTTTAAAGAGTAAATTTATGTGGCATAGCTCAATTGACTACTGGTTATGTTACTGTATGTTCCGCAATGAGGGAACAAAAAATTTCATTAGAGTAGCATGGTCTGGCCTTTAAAGATTGGGAATGTTACCGAATAGTGTCAGAGAACGAGAGGTTTCTATGGAGTGGCGTACCCTAACCTGCGGGTGGCCTGGGGAATGTTACAGATTGGTATCAGAGCTTTAGTTCAACACTGAGCTTGGATGGGCTAGAGGGGTTCAGTTGAAGAGAATATTCATAGAAGATTAACTTCGAGGTGACCAAAAATTGGAGTCACAGAGTATACATGAAAAAGGTTAGTGTGCTAGCACACACGGTAAATTTTTGCACCGCGCGGAAAAACGTTGGTGTGCCAGTGTGCGCGGTAAATGGTGGCACTGCGTGGAAGATCATTATGTGTGGATGCACGCGTTGAATTTAGCCTTGCGTGGTGAGCACACACATAGTAATGTGCACATGGGGTGCGCAAGTATTGCTTAACACAGAGGAGTTTTGTTGGTACGCGCATAAGTATGAGTATAAGTTGTTTCACGACGGTGTATTCAGTAGTGTGCGTAGATAATTGGGCGCTATGGAATATGTTAAACTTGACATGATGCATGGATAGGATGAAATGCATGAGGAATATCGGTGTGCGGTACCAAAACTGTGCGCAGTGGATATTGATGCACAACGCAAGAGTAGTGTGTGTAAGTTGTCGGTGCGACGAAGAAGAAATGCACAATAGATTTAGGTGCGTGAAAAAAGCATTTTACCTTGTGATATCGCTATGCACGATTAATATAAATGAACAGGTCAAAGTTTAGTGCATGCAAAGTCACTTGGAAGGCGATGAGTCTGAGTTTAAATTGCATAATAATAAAAGAAAAAGAAACACACAACCACATCGAAGCATTAATTAAAAAGAATTTCGAGTTTTAATTTCCTCTGATTTAGACAAATGAAAATAAAATATAAGATTACAAGAAAAAATTATTATAAAAGAAAACAAGATTCATAACATCACCAGATAGAAATTGTAATAAAACCGTCTAAAATCTATTTATTTATTTATATAGTCATATTAAACACAAAATTACAAAGGGGGGATGACAGCAGTTAGCCTGTTTTGAAAAGGGTCATTTAAAGAACAAGCCTATCATCTTTGGTACTCTTTACCTCCGCTATCGGCTATTCAAAATTCTCTGAGACATGCTTATTTTAGTTGAAGACTTACTTCATATTAGTGATCTTGGCCTTTAAGGAAGAATCTAACAAGACCGGTTGATTCTCTCCAACACTTTCGGCTGCTGCAGCCGTAGATTCCTCCTTATTATGCCGCTTGCTCCTTTTCTTATTAGCAGCTGGCCTATTGATGACTAAATCCTTCATAGTGGAATTCAGCCTGACTTCCAACCGCAAGTCTATAGCCGTCTCTGTGTGAAACTTAGTTGCTAGGATGTGCGCAAGGACCCTTTCCTCCTTATTTGCAGGAAAGCCTAGCATGTTGCTCGAATAACTAGTCTCACTCGATTTAGCCTTGTCCATGTATCTCAAGTTATGGATACCGAAAGGTGTTTTTACAGAGAGAAGAAAGTCAACCAGTTTGGAGATTACTTCGGTTATGGATATGAAGATATCTTCATACTTGGGGAGTGGTAATTATAGAATTCCATGTATGAAGCACAGACAAATTACGTACCAGAGCATTGGGTTGCCATGCTCGGCCAATCCATTTTGAATGATTATCTTTTGAGTTCATTACATGGCGGTGTTCATTTGACGTCACATGGCTGCGAAGTACCGAATGAGTGAAGCAGGGTGATCTAACTAAGCCATCGCCCGCTCCACGAGTGGTGGATTTGACATGTTGAGACACATGATACTGCATCTTGGCGAAAGTGGTTTCAGCAAACCACCTTCTTGAACAAGTGTATCTCAGAAGGCACTGCACGTATATGTTTTTGAGACTTAGGTCTTATCTAGAACTGTCGTGGTGATAACACCAGGAAACTAGGAGTGATAATTATGATGTGTATATTGAATCAAAATGGTGCATATTCTCATGAATTGTTGAATTGTTAGCCTGATAAGTTTCGATGGTTGCACGTTTTGCAGAATTAACAACAACTCAATCATATCAGACCAGTGCAGAGTCCATAGGAATAGAAGAAGAAGAGGGTAATTACAGTCAGCAAGATGAGAGTAGACGGGTGGATGTCCATTTGGGCATGGAAGGAACGAACTCCAATGGACATGGAGAAGAAAGGAATGAAGATATGAATATGGCTAAGACTGTTAATAATTTGCAGAAGGATGTCCAAAGCCATAAAGTTGATAATGAAAGGCTTATGAAAGCCAAAGAATAGCAGGATGACTTCAACATGAAGCTCTTGGAGGTTTTGAACAGAATAGAAAATAAATTGGTTAAGGAGAGTGGCTCAAGTGAATCTGGGAGTCATAAACCTTCAAAGGAAAAAAGAAAAGAGAAAAGTTCTAGTAGAAATCACCATCATTCCCAAAGGCATTCCAATAAGAGAGCAGGCAACAGCTCGAGTCTATCCCTAGTGAGAAGGTATAAGAGATCTAGGGTGGATGAGCTATGAGGAGAAATGAACAAAATCAAACCTCCTACATTTGATGGTGAGAACAAGAAGGATGAAGATGCAGAAACATGGTTACTAGGCATGAGGAAGTATTTTCAATTGCATAATCACTCTTCTCATACAGAAGGTAGAATCACTATCTATCAACTCAAAGGAAAAGCCTTCATGTGGTGGGATCAACTTGTGCAGGTATAGCACATTGTAGAGAAAAGTGTTACTTGGAGGGAATTCAAGAAGTATTTTGAGAAGAAGTACTTGAATAAAACATACTATGACAAGAAAATGAAAGAGTTCTTTGAACTCAAGCTTGGAAGTATGACCATAGATGAATATGAGAGAAGGCTTCTGGAACTGCTGAAGTATGTCTCTTTCATCAAGGATGAGGCAGTCAAAATTCAAAGGTATTTAAGTGGATTTCCATCGTTCATCAGTGAAAAAATACAATATGATGACCCCAAGACATTAGAAGAGACCATAAGGAGAGCTAAATGCCTATATGATCAGTAGAAAGTAAGTATATCTTTCCAAAAGGCTTGGGAAGACAATAAGAAATTCAAGATGGATCAAAGGAAGAAGGGAGCTAAGCCACCATTCTTCATAAATAATCCACAAGGACAACAAATGCCTAAAGAACCCAGAACGATTGACACGGGGAGTCAAGGACCAACACAACCACCTATGCAATGTTAGGGTTGTAAAGGGGACCATAGGTTCAGAGATTGTCCTCACAGAGGTGAAAAAGGTAGGGTTGTTCACAATGTACAGCGAGCTAAAATAGTGGAGGACATGGGAAGATATGTGCCAAGGATTTATTCATCTCTGGACAAAAAGAAAGCAGAGTATCAGTCCCACGTGATTGAAGTGGAAGGTATGATCAACAACCAAACCCTTCCTATTTTAATTGATTCAGGAGCTAGTCATAGTTATATAGACCCTAAGATGGTGGAAAGTTTGCAATTACCAAGAAGAAAGCATGGGAAATCCTGGTTGGTACAACTGGCTACAGGATCCAGAAGAAGAGTTAATGAGATGGTTAAGTCATGCCTCACAGACATGAATGGATTGAACACCAAGGCAGATTTAAGCATCCTACCTTTAGGTTCCTATGAATTTCTAATTGGGATGGATTGGTTGGACCAACATCACACTCTCTTAGACTGTCACAACAAAGCATTTACTTGCCTGGATGAGGAAGGGAAACTAAGGAAGGTACAGGGAATTCCCAGGGCAGTAACCATTAGAGAAATTTTAGCATTACAGCTGAAGAAATGTTATAGAAAATGATGTCAAATATTTGCAACTCATTTGGCAAAGACACCTAGAGATAAGGTGCCAAATTTGGAAGATTATGCAGTCCTGGAAGATTTTGAAGATGTGTTCAAGGAGGTACCAGGACTACCCCCAAGGAGAGACATTGATTTCTCTATAAATTTTATGCCTGGAGCAGTGCCAGTATCAAAGACTCCTTACAGAATGAGTACACTAGAATTGAAGGAGTTGCAAATGTAGCTTGAAGAACTTATGAAGAAGGGGTATATATGCCCAAGCGTGTCACCTTGGGGTGCTCCAGTCTTGTTTGTGAGAAATAAATATGGAACACTAAGGTTGTGCATTGACTTCAGACAGTTGAATAAAGTGACTGTTAATAACAAGTATCCTCTACCAAGGATTGACGGCCTCTTTGATCAATTGATGGGTGCAAAGATATTTTCAAAGACAGATCTTAGATCTAGATACCATCAAGTAAGAATTAAAGAAGAATATATTAGTAAGACCGCCTTAAGGACAAGGTATGGTCATTATGAGTTCACAGTGGTACCATTTGGGTTGTCGAATGCACCAGCTATTTTCATGTGCTTAATGAATGGTGTTTTTCGAGAATATTTGGACAAGTTTGTCATTGTCTTTTTGGATGACATTCCTATATATTCCAAGTCAGAACAAGAGAATGAAAATCATTTGAGGATGGTGTTGCAAGTATTAAGGGAGCGTCAGTTATATTCCAAATTGAGCAAGTGCTCATTCTATCAGAAAAAGATTCATTATTTGGGGCATATCATTTCAAAGGATGGGATAGCAGTGGATCCCGAGAAGATAGAGGCCATTAGAGAATGGTCAACATCAAAGAAGGTGGCAGAGGTGAGATCATTCATGGGTCTCATAGGCTACTATAGAAGATTCATTGAAGGATTCTCAAAGATTGCACACCCAATCACTTATTTTCAAAGAAAGGGAGTCAAGTTTCAGTGGACACTGGATTGCGAGAAAAGTTTTCAACACTTGAAACAATTATTGACAAGTGCTCCAATATTAAGGATCGCAGACCCAGAAGAAGACTTCATTGTATGCACAGATGCATGTAATGAAGGACTTGGTGGAGTCCTCAGTCAAAACAGGTTTGTCATATGTTACGAATCAAGGAAGTTGAAGAATCATGAAAGAAACTATGCCACTCATGATTTGGAGTTGGCATCCATAGTGCATGCCTTGAGGAAATGGAGACACTACCTCATGGGAAAGAGGTTTAAGCTAAGAACAGACCACAATGGTCTGAAATATTTATTTGATCATCCAAATCTAAATGCTAGACAAAGCAGATGATTAGAATTTCTAAGCGAATATGACTTTGATATAAAGCATATCAAGGGGAAAGAGAATAAAGTGGTTGATGCACTTAGCAGGAAGGTGCGTGAATTACATGCTACAGCCATTAGCATGTACCAAACTGATATTAAAAGAAAAATTCTAGAAGCTGCAAATGCAGATCTACAGTACAAAGAATTGGTAGCAATGCTACAACAGAGTAAGATGCTTTAGAAGGTGGATAATTATAAGTTGGGAATAGATGGAACATTGTTGCGCTAGAACAGGATTTTTCTTCCAAATGTCCAGGACTTGAAACGTATGATTTTGCATGAAATGCATAATGTTCCTTATGCAGGGCACCATGGATATCAAAAAACCGTGGCAGTGATCAAGAGCCATTACTTTTGGCCAAGTATAAAGAAAGAGATCGTCGATTACATCGCTAGATGTATGGAATGTCAGAAAGTGAAAGTTGAGAATAGGCACCCAACAGAATTACTGCAACCTTTAACCATTCCTAAATGGAAGTGGGAAGTGGTGACAATGGATTTTATTATGAGATTTCCTAGAGAGGGAAAGTTGCATGATTCGATCATGGTGGTGGTGGACAAGCTTACGAAAGCTACCCATTTTATTCCACTGAAAAATATGCACAAGGAAACAGAGGTTGTTGATATTTTCATGAAGGTAGTGGCACGATTTCACGGGATTCCTAAAACAATTGTATCCGACAGAGACCCGAAATTCACCTCGAATTTCTGGAAAGGATGGTTCAAAGGATTCATAACGAATCTAAACTTTAGTATAGCTTATCATCCTGATTATGATGGAAAAACAGAAAAGGTGAACGGGGTGATATAAGATATATTGAGAATGTATGTGATGGACAAACCATCGAAATGGGAAGACTACCTACACTTGGTAGAATTCGCGTACAACAATGGGTCTCAGGCATAATTGAAGATGAGCCCATTTGAAGCACTTTACGACATAAAGTGAAATACTCTAGTGAGTTGGGATAACCCAGCTGATAGGACAGTAGTTGGGCCAGAGTTGCTCAGGGAAATGGAGGACCAGATGACAAAAATTAAGCAGAATTTAAAAGTTGCCCAAGACAGACAGAAAATTTATGCCGATAAGAACAGACCCCACAGAGACTTCAAAGTGGGTGATCATGTTTTCCTGAAAGTGAAAGCTAACAAGAGTTCCCTGAAGTTGGGAAGCTGCGGCAAGTTGGCAGCCAGATTTTGTGGGCCTTTTGAAATCCTAGAGAGGATTGGTCTAGTAGATTATATGATTGCATTGTCTGCATCTATATCTTTCCATAATGTCTTCCATGTATCACTTCTAAAGAAATATATACCTAATACTAATCATGTTGTTGATTGGAATGTGATTCAGGTGGAGCAAGAAGGCGCTTTTCAAGTGCATCCAGTGCACATTTTGGACCGAAAAGTCAAACAGCTCTGAAACTGATCCATAGGGATTGTAAAGGTTCAATGGACATGGTACGATCCTGAGGATGCTACTTGGGAGCATGAAGATGCAATGTGGATGGAATACCCGCATCTTTTTGAATATTTTTGAAAAATCTGTTATATATGGGCATATGATGCATTGAGGACAGTGCATAAATAAGGGGAGGGGATTGTAATATCCCTTGACCGAACCCAATTGTAAATGTAATATAAATTTACTTAAGCTGGTGAGTTATTTTGACCTCATTTGGTAATGCACGTCATGTGGCATAGTGTGCTCATGAACTGCACAGTAAAATGATGTAATATGCACATTCCAGGATACCACGCGCAATAACTAAGGTGCGCACAGTATGGAGGACAACGAGCCTCGTGTATATGATATGTGTTATAGGCTGGTGAGTCGTTTATTATAAGTTAGGATGCTTGTGTTTTGGTATTAGGCCGAAACACCTATATGTCAAAGGGCAATGCACCTACTTTGTACATGATTCATGATTAATATAAAATACATCTATGTGCACAAACCGACCATGATAAAAGAGATGCAGGATTGAACTTCGTCAGCTAGGGAAAGGGAGGGCCAAACGTCAAGGGAATATTATATTAATATTTCCTAAAATCATAATGGATAATTATTTTATCCTAAGTTCTAAAGTTGGGGACAAGTGGACCAAAGTAACTTTTGATATGACAAGTGTCAAGTTAGGGACATGCATTCATATCGTGGGGGAACTTAGCTCATTTGGTGACTTTTCAGGGGATACCTTACCAGCAGCCCGACCATCTTTTCGCACAAGGACTTCCATGAAGAGTTTCACATTGATTCTTTCCACACTCAGTTATCCAGTCAATGATTCCATGACCATTTTCACTCATGCATTCTGTTATCCTTGAGACAGCCATTTCAAAATTTTTGGAGCCTATTCCCATAGCCCTTTTCGGTTGGTGTACCTGGTTAGCTTGGAGCAGGATTGAAGAAGCGGGTTTTCAGGCCCGTGAGAAATTCTCTGAGCGAGAGAATTGTTGGGGATTAATTCCCGAAGGTGCTAAACTGCAGCTACATCACTATGAGACTTTCTGTCCGGCCTATTGTTGAAGCCCTGGAAGGGAAGTGGGGCAGTCGAGGGATTGTTGAGCAGAGAAGGGGCACACTTCCTTGGGTGGGAAAGGCATGTGGCGAATGAGAGGTTGTAGGCTGTTAGTTGAGTGAGAACCTGAGATAGAGTATTTCATGTTGCCCATGATCCTTAGCTTGGATAGGAACCCCTTTTCCTGGGTGGAGTTCAGTCCCAGCTCGAGCGTGACTCACTGTTGAGAGTGATGAACAGTGTAGTCTATGGCTGGGAGGTTCGTGGATGGTCTATATGCAGTTGGTGGAAATATTTATAAGATAAGTACCAATTGTATGATAAAATGATATGCTTCTTTGTTATTTACATGCCTATGTTACGCTTTATTATATATGTGATTATAATTGTCTGTATGTTTATGGGTAGTTCCCTATAGATGTTGCATATCTGTAGTTATTGTTATTTCATTTTAAAATTCGTATGTTACAGAAAGTAATTATTTGTTTATGTTTATATGTAAAGCTTCTGCAAGAGTGTTGTATGTATATGTTTTAGATGCATGCAGTTTAAAGAGTAAATTTATGTGGCATAGCTTAGTTGACTACTAGGTATGTTACCGTATGTTCCACAGTAAGGGAACAAAAAATTTCCCTAGAGTAGCATGGTCCAGCCTTTAAAGGTTGGGAATGTTACCAACTGGTGTTAGAGCACAAGAGGTTTCTCTGGAGTGGTGTGCCTCGGCCTATGGGTGGTCGGGGGAACATTACACATGAGGAGGTGGATGTAGTTGTTGAACGAAATCTGGTGGCTCAAGTGGCTCTAAACATATGTGGTTTGTAAAAATTTTGGGCTCTCAAAGGAATGAGGGCTCAAGTGACATTATTGGAGATGTTGGTGGGTTACTGAGACCCTGATAGAGAAAGTTTTATCCTCGATGGATAACCACTGAGGATCAAAGTAGAGGACATCTACTTCTTGACTGGTCTATCGCGCCGAGGGGAGGTTGTGAACCTCAAGTCACGCGGAGCAGGGAGTGGGACAAAGATCGAATAGTATATTGATGCCCACTATATAGAAGGGAATCCCAAGGTGGGAAGTCAAGTCCCCATCCGGGCAATAGGTAATCTCAGTTTGAAGATCATAGTTCTCGTTCTTACCAGGATCATAGGTTCGGCCTCATTGCATCAAGCATCGAGACTATTTATGTTTTACACAGTAGAGTGTGCTAGAACCACTATCTACGACTAGTGTACCTCACTGCTAACCAATATGAAAGGTCAATTGAAAGAGTGCAAACAAGGGAGTAAGCGAAACTTTGGTTTTTCCTTTATTCTTTGCAGCTTCTTTTTCAACCGAGTTCCAGGTCTAGGACCTACAGTGGAGGTTCTTCCTAGAGGACCATGTGATCTAGCCATGGTACGGTGGATCGAGGTCATGAGACGGAAGGGGGGAGGTAGGGTGACCACACCCTACAACGATGACTTTTTCTTCTAGTAGCAGCAACATATCATTGCGCTAGATGTCTATCCCTATGCAGGGATCGATTTTCAAGGATATCCAAATATGCCACTTCCACCAGGGGCCTCCTACGATGATATAGGTAACAAATTTTTAAATATTTCATTTTTTTTGTATTTTTGTATTTTTGTATTTAAGGAACAAAAATATTTTTGGAATGGTGTTTGAGTATTAACTAGAGACTTGTGTAATCGTAGACGTGGGTCCGTGACGGCCAGAGGTATTCCTACGACATAGATGGAGGAACCAGGGAGATGAGACAGTGGGAGGAGAAGTGGAGAGAGTCCTACAAAGCGTGCAGGGAAACCTGTCTCATTTGACACAGAGGATTCCTATGGTTCAGGTAGAGGATCTACCTGAAGCCATGCAACGACAGGTGATTGTTGTACCTAGAGCATGGGTAAGACTCTTCCAACGTCTCGCAAACGCCGTGTTTTTCTACCTTGACACACATATGGCACCACAAGCGTAGATGCCATGAGATATGTATACCGGTTGTATATGTGTATTGAGGGTTTTAGCCCCAATTTTGTAATATAAACACCATATTTTGAAATATATAAAAAAAGGATCTTCGGCTTTACTTATATCTTACAATGTGTATATTGATTTAATGGTTTTCTTTGCTTTATTAATGTGACAAATTCCAATCTAAAACGTAGTTATCATAGGCATTGGATACATGATTAAAACTCCTAGGAATGTGATAATATGTAATAAAACAAAATTGTCGTTCTAAAAGACGTACCCGTAGTAATCAATGGCATAAATTAGGATCGTGCACGTGGTAACGGCCATTCAACTGACATACTACTAACTGGGAATCCAAGCAAACTTCTAAAGAGTGAATGCCATGTGATATAGCATCGCGCAAAAGTTCTATGAAGACGTTATATTCAACCACATTGTTCATGGATGGACCTAGGCATGCACCACCTGAAGACACCAGCAGACCCTCGGGTGAGTAAACCACAAAGCGGCAGAAGCCAAGTTCTGTTTATGACGATTGGCTCCATCTACGAATCCTAGGTAGACCAAAGAATCCGTTGACATCTGCCAACAAAGGGAAAACTCGATAAGCAAGCTAAAGACAAAAGAAAAGGATGAAAGAGATGTATATACACTAAATTTACATTAGTATACAAATATTTCTACCCAATCCTAGGGCTCAAGCATAGTATATTTTCAAGTATAGCCCGTTTCTAGGCTCGGACAACTTATTCCCTTCATAATCTTCTAATTTGTAGACTCATTTTTCTAGGACACGTCACACGAAGTAAGGACCGTGCCACATGGGTTTAAACTTGCCTGCCCCTAGCGGTTCTTTGGCTTGATCATACAAGAGTACCAAGTCACCCTCGACATACAACTGGGGACAAACAGACTTGTCATACTAAACCTTGACACGTTTCTTGTTTTCCTCGATAGCTGTAAAGGTGTTTTGACACTGCTCGTTAAGACTCTTTAGATGCACAAGGCGTCACTCTAAATCTGAAGAGTCAGGTAGAAGATCGACTGCCAACTTGAGAGAAGGATTCTGCATTCAACAGGAAGGATCGACTCCACACTGTGAACTAACTGAAAAGGGGAAAAAATGGTGGCAGTCTTAACTGAGGTTCAGTATGCCCAAAGTGTGGGATATAGCTTGATGTGCCAATTGGAATTACTCCGACTAATAGTTTTTTGCAAAATGGTCTTGAGATACTTGTTGACTGCCTCTACTTACCCATTTTCCTGGGGGTAGTAAGGGGATGAATGATCGTGTCTAAACCCCAGCTTAGATGTTAGTTCTACCATCATTTCATTCTGAAAGTGATTTCCATGATCAGTGACAATCTCACTCGGGATACCGAACCGGGCAATAATTTGGCTGAACACAAAGAAGGTTGTAGTCTTCCCATTGGATTTTATGGTAGGAATGGCCTTGGCCCACTTAGTAAAGTATTTGATGGCCATGATAATGTGTTGATTCCCCCCAGCCAAAGTTGGGTTGCAATCGACCAAATCTACCCCCCATTTGGTGAAGGGACCGATGATGATGACTGGGTGAAGAGGGGCTGGATGCGAACGCATTTTTTGAGTGAAAACCTGGCAAGGGTGACACTTCTTAACCACTTCGATACAATATTTAAATATAGTGGGCCAGAAATAACCATCTCACAAGATTTTTTGGGTTGTCGCAAGCCCGGATAGGTGACCACCACAAGCCCCTTTGTGGAAATTGTTTAGGATTGACTTGACTTCCTCGTGAGTTAAGCAACGACGCAAGATATTATCTACTCCTCGATGATACAAAGTGTTTCCGACGATGGTATACTTTTTGGCTTGGTATCTAACACATTGTCGATCATCTCGCGAGAGATGTTGAGCGAAATTCAAGGTTTGAAGATATAAAACAATGTCTCCATACTAGGGATCAGATGACGAGACAAGGAAAATGTGTTCATTTGCAAACGAATCAACATGGATAACATCCTCATCTAATCGTGTAAAATCGGATATTAACTCTGCAAAAACTAGTGATTTCTTGGACTTGGTCAAAGCGAAGTCAAGATCAAATTCTTGTAAGATGACAATCCATTTATTATATTTTCCCCCGATGATACGTCTAGTAAGGATGTATTGAAACGGATTGAAATCGGCCACCATCATAGTCTTGCAAAGTAATATATAGTGACATAAGCATTGGACTGTGTGAACGATAGCCAAAGCTAGATTTTCGACGTGGGAGTAATTAAGCTCAGGACTGACTAAATTTCGATTGAGATAGTAGATGACGCACTCATGGAGCTCATCATCCTCTTGAACTAGAACCATACCAATCGTCTCTGCAGACGTGGCAATATACAGCAGGTAATCTCTACTATAATCAAGATATTTTAGTAGAGGGGCCGATACCAAGGCTTTCTTCAAAGCATTGAAAGACTCCTGGTCTCTCCCATCCCAGATAAAGGGGGTGTCTTTCTTCAAGAGGTGCATGAAACCCTTAGTAATATTGGCATAATTCATTATGAACCGATGTAGAAAGATAGATTTTCCCTGTAAACCTTGAAGCTGTCTAATTGTGTGTTGGGGAGGAAATTGAAGTATTGCCTCAACCTTAAGAGGATCTACCATGATCCCAGTCTCGAAAACTAAAAATCCTAAGAGACGACCAGCCTTAACGCAAAATATGCATTTATGAGGGTTTAGTCGGATTCTATAGTAACGACATCCTTCAAAAAATAGTCGAAGGTGTATAACATGATCCACTCTCTTACGAGAGTGAGCAGCAAGATCATCTAGGTAGGCTTCGAATATGTGCTTGAGATCATGAAAATTGAAATTCATGGCACGTTGGAAGGTTGCTCCGTTGTTTTTAAGGTCAAAAGGCATTTTCCGATATGAAAAAGTACCCCAAGGACATATAAATGTCGTCTTGTGTTGGTCCTCAGGTTTGATCTGGATTTGGTTATAGCTTGAAAATCCATCCATAAAATAAAATATCTCGCTTCTCGCACACTCATCAAAAATCTGATCAATGAAAGGCGTGGGGAAGTTATCTTTAGGACAAGCCTTGTTCAGGTCGTGAAATTCCATACACGCACGGATGGTTCCTTACTTTTTATTCATAGGAACGGGATTGGATACCCATTCGGTCTAGGGAACCGGGTGGATGAAGCCAGCGTTAAGTAGCTTCTCCACCTCTTCCTTAATAGCAATGGCCTTCCTAGGATTCACAGCTCTAATATATTGTTGAACAGGTTTAACATCTAGGTCAGTTCTAATCTCATGTTCAACAATCCGAGGGTCAATCCTTGGCATCTCTTCGTATGATCAATAAAATACATCTCAAAATTCTTTGAAGAGATCGGTGTAGATCATAATTTCTTCTGGCGAAAAATCCGCACCTATATTTACGTTCTCAATATTGCCAGGGGTACAAGAGATATCGATCGAGATGGTAGGATAAATACTCGCCATATTTCCTTCGGAATAAATGTCGTGCATATCAAGTGGAACTACGGCGTGACCGACTATCTCACTCAGGGTAGACCAAAAGTCATCTTGCTCGATTATTTCAAGACTTGGGAGAAAATAGAGTCGATGAAGCATGTCATCCCAAGGTCTCTCAGAACCATTCATGGCTTCAAGGATGGCTTCATCTGAAGGCAAAGTCTCATCTAGGAAATCATGCAAACAAGATAATGAGGTGTCCCATACAGGCCTAAGAATAGGATTCTCCTCGTCTATCTGTGAGGTAACAGGATCAGGATCAGTGGAAGACTCAAGAATAGCTTGATACACAATCTCTGTTGTCGATAGTGGCATAGCCATTCCAGCATGCAACTTTCCTTCACACAACGAAGTCGGAGAAGGTAGGGTCCATGGATCACTAAAATAGGAAGTGTGGAAAGGAATGGACCTCCCTGCAGAAGCGGGCTTACTAGACATGGTGTAAACATGGTGAATCAGTGTCGATAAGTTGAAAGTACCCATGAGGGAAGAATACATTTCGACATCGATATTCTCAGTTGTCGGCTAAGAATTTTTTATCACAAGGATCGACAGTCCAACAAATGTGTTAGGACTAGAGTACGCAAAGGATAACTGGTCGATAGTCATGATCTCCCCTTGATGAGGAAAACAAAGTACACGGAAGATGGACGATACGACAATGACCATAGCATAGGTCCAATTGCAACCTAGTAACAGGGTATAATCGAGAGGTGCATCAACTACCTCTACTTTTATCTCTACCATCTTCCAACCTAACTGGATCGGAAAGGCGGGGACAATACCATGAGGGCGAAAGGAATGACCGTCAAATGCAGTCAACGGGTTCAACAACTTGGAAAGGGCTAGAGAACCAAGAGCTTTCCAACAGACCAGGAACATCACGTAGGTGGCAGCTCCTTCATCAACGACTGCTCGTTTGATAGTATACTCGGAATACTCCATGTGGATTTGGTAGGGTAAGGGTAAGTGAGGCTTCACATCCGTGACATCAAACTTGATAACTTTCGAGCCACTAGGTTCTAGAGCTCCTAAGGCAGAGAATAAGTCATTCCTCTGTGATGGACACGTCTGGAGTACCTCCAAAGCCAACATCACGCAAGGGGTTTGACCCAAATCCTCAACAATAGAGTAGTTATGGGCGGCTCTAGCATTAGGTTTGTGGGTAGAGCGCTTAAGTACTCCTTTCAGAATACGAGGCGGTGGCTCTAGTTTCTCAATCTGTAAGTTTGTCTCCGGAGGGGGAGGAGGAGCTTCTATACTGGTACTAGATTTTGAAGAGCTATAATCTCGAGAGAGGGTGGTTATATCTATTTTTGCGTCAACCATATTGATACAAACACGGTCGCCATCTTGCGATGGTGGGTTTTGACTTCCACCGGACGCATTTCTGGCGTTCAAAGAGCTCGAGGCTAAGTGTTGATTATGTGGGAATGGATTCGTCAGTACAGTGGGCGGTATATTTAAAATCCTCACAGCCTCCGCGAGTTTGGGGAATAAATGTGTAAGTTGTTCATCGGTACAAAGTTTACAAGGAAACTTCACCTTACGTTTCTCTTTCTTGCCCTCTCCAGCATTGTCATTCTGGTTCCCATTATTATCATTTTCCTTGGGCTTATTATTATTCTTTCCACCCTTACAATTGTTTCGACCTTTCCTTTTATTCCCATCTGGTTGTTAGTCACCATTTGGGTTCTTCGACGATTGCACTGAATGTACATCTGTCGATTGGGTGGGTTTGGAGGATGCAAATGAAGCTGACCCTCCGACAGACTTTGTTGTCGAGTCTGTGGACTTTACATTGGCAGACCCTATAATGCCATCGGCATGAGGTCCGAGATTTTGTCTAGGATCATGATTTGGCCACAATGCATCTGGAAGAAGGTGATATAACATCCCAGACTGAGTGTATATCAAATCGAGTTGTTGGGCTCTAAAGATAGCTTCTTCCTCATTGAATACCCTGGAAGTAGCAATGTCCTTCAAGATAGGAGCATGAAAAGACCTTAGGAACCATTCTAGAAGAAAGTCTGGGGGTATAGGATTCTTAATCAACCACATTCGTCTACGCCATTCATAAATATGGTCTGAGATGTGAGTGTCGGTACCCTAGCGTAGATTCAAAATAATTTCAAGGCCAACATCGTAATGAATGGGCAATTGAAAGTGGTTGAGAAAGGCTAGAACCAACTGATGGAATGACCCATATGTCCCCCTAGGTAGCTCAATATACCATTGCGACACAAGTCCAATGAGAGTGCATTGAAACAATCGTAATCTAATAGAATCATGGTTCAGAGAATTCGATGAGCACCAAAGGTGAAAATTAGTGACGTGATCACCAGGGTCCTCTCCATTCTTACCTTCAAACTTTGGAATGTCTGACGAAATTTTGGTAGGGACAAGGGGCCATGCGGGATCATGACTCACTGGGTCGTTCATTAAATTAGACAAGTTTTCCAGATTAAGCGTGGCCAGAAAAGGGCGACAAGGTTGCGACATCTGGCCCCACCCTCTCTCGAAAGATTGTGCGTTACGAACTGCATTCCATACAGGATTCTGGTAAGGACCAAAACCCTGTCCGGAATTATAAGACCCTCCTCCAGGATGATTCTTATAAGACAGACTGGGCATCATTCCAGCAGGAATGTTTTGATAAGTTATGAAAATTTCCCCCGGCCGGATTAGATCTGAGTTGGGGGTTTTGAAAATTTCCCCCAACTGGATTGGATCCGGGTTGGGGGTTTCCCAAAGTGTAATACTAACCTCCTACACGTGGGAACCTGGAGAATTGAAGTGGATTCGTCATGCCAAAATTATTGGTCGGAATCGGCATCGAGGAGGTAGGGGTGTAAGGTGGAACTTGTCCGCCAGTTGGGTTGTTCCATCCAGCTGTAGAAGGATTAGACCTGGGGTTAAGAAAAGGGACACTTCCTAAATTAGGATTCGTTTGGGTGATATGAGAACCACCAAACAGAAAATGAGTGTAAGGAGGAGTAGCGCCCCCAAGTCCAACGCTCGTGTTGGGGTCAGCAGCTGGGATGGCAGTCAAAAACTGCGACGTGAAGTTAGGCATACCATAAGAAAATGGACTAGAAGCCATAGGGATGGACTGAACATTGTAACCCGACGAGTGACTGAAACCCCCAAAAGGGTTCGAGGCAAAAGATGAAGCATTAAATACAGGCTGAGCCATAGTACTAGTATAAGACTCCTGCATTGCAACTATAGCGGTTGCAGGAGTCGAAGGGGTTCCATTAAATATAGTGGGTATGGGAGTTAAAGAACTCCCAGTGTTATGAATACTAGAATCAGTACTCATCCTTGTGGAACCACAAGTCTGAAAGATGGATGTGTGTGTACCACTTCTACAAACTCTACACCTTTTGGAACGCAAGAACCCAAAATCTGGTGGTAACTGTAGCAATCGACGGGACCAGCGGTGAAGCTGGTTTGACTCCACGACGAATTATCACTCTACAAAATACAAATATATCCTAAGGCCAACTAGTAGTCAAAGAGCATACCAAAAAGTCAAACGGCCAATATGCATGCAAACGGGCTAAAGTGGCTGAGTGGCCTCCCTCACTAAAGAAGGTATGCCTCATCCAAGAGGGACTTGAGACTCCCTGCTAAAGTTTGGGGGTAACAGAATCAGTTATAGGGGCCCTCATGGGCTTAACAACTAGTCGGTCAGATACCTCGGGAGAGGTAATCCTCCATAAAGGTTGTGTGTTGCCCGACCCCTATCTAACCCAGGGTACAAGCAGAATAACCCCTGCAAGTAACCTATAAGATACCTAAGTCAAGCAACTAATAAACCACTATATAACCGATGCACATGCGAGCAGTCATAAGTACGGATCACCATATGGGCAGGGTAGCAAAGCCCGAAACCTTGAAAGCATCACCTCTCACAAAGGTATGGGTACTAGCAAGATCCCCAAATACGAAGAAATCCGCAGAAATATCTCTGACGCTAGGCGAGTATCCAGGGGTTATCCCTTCAACTAACTTCGTGCAACCTCGTGATTAACTCTAGTGTGAGAAGAGCCTCTTGATATTACCAATTATACAATGGACTCTCAACTCCTTGTCTCAGACACATATGTTGATTTAATTGCCTTGGAGAAGTTTACTCACAAAATCCTATTCCAAGGCACTAAATCCTATACTAGTTTGTGCACCCTAAAAATAAAATCGTGACTAATCAATTTTAGTTTAAAGTGTAAATTTTATTGGTTGTGATTACTCAAAAGGGTATGGAAGCGAAACTCATGATGTTATGACTCTGCAAAAAATAAATATGAATATAATGCAAAGTCTACCTTTAACTTTTCAATGAATGATATGCTAATAAAAACAGTGCAATTTTCAATTTCAACTCTGCAAT